>CM052452.1:5620409-5849050 GCA_028533085.1 Varecia variegata
AGCTCACAGCAACCTCAAACTCCTGGGCTCAAGCAATCCTCCTGCCTCAGCCTCCCGAGTAGCTGGGACTACAGGCATGCGCCACCAGGCCCGGCTAATTTTTTCTATATATTTTTAGCTGTCCAAATCATTTCTTTCTATTTTTAGTAGAGACGGGGTCTCGCTCTTGCTCAGGCTGGTCTCGAACTCCTGAGCTCAAACGATCTGCCCGCCTCGGCCTCCCAGAGTACTAGGATTATAGGTGTGAGCCACTGCACCTGGCCGAAGGAGAGGATTTGAGAGATGACAAGTTTTGCATCCTCCTCAGTTCTCCTCAAGGCATATGGTGGGATGGTACTCCCTCCTTGTAGGCTAGGCTTGCCCCTGAGACCTGCTTTGGCCAAAGGATGTGAGTGACATTTATAGGTGGAAACCTTTATGAGACAATGCACAAATCACCATGTTTGCATTTGTCCTGCCATAACCCCCGGGGTGCCTGAGTATGGATGATGGAATGGGGCCCTCAGGAGACCTAAAGTGGACACGTAGCAAGAACAAGAAACAAACATTTGTTGTCTTAAGCCATTGTGGTTTGGGGGTTGTTACTGCAGAAGCCAGGAAAAAATTGATGCACACAAATCCTACTCTCTCCAAGGAGCCTTCCTAACACCTCCATCCAACGCACCATCTCTTTCTACTTTGACTGTCCACAAATTCCATCTCTTCCCTCATTCTCTCCCTCCTTCTCTCTTTTACCTCCTTCTTTCCTCCCTCATCCTTCCTTCTTTCCTTTCTTTCACAAGTATTTTGAGTGCCTGCTATGTGCTAGTTACCCAGAATTCTGTTACATCAGCACTTGATTCCAGGTTATATGGTGCAGTGTTATCCTCTAATTGTCTCCTGAGAGTCAGTTTCATATTCTTTGGACTGTGACAGCCATAAGGACAGTAACCCTTAGGACTTTCTCATTGCTGTTATCTTCAACACCAAGCACAGTGTGGAGTTTGATAAATTACTTGTTGGCTGACTGGGGGAAGGAATCGTAACCTCCTGGTGGACCATGCTTTGCGAATATATTTTTGCAGACCCACTGGCCTCTTGCAATGGGCTTATAGAAGTATGTTCTAGTTGGATGTGTCCAAAAGTGTCTGGGAATCTGTGTTGGGAGCCCATTCATTGTATCCCCTGGGCTTTTGTTTAGGAGATGCTGGTGGGCAGGACAGAATCTCTTTCCAGCACCAGTACCGCGTGAGTGTGTGTTGACTACAAAGACCGGGAGAATCACTGTTTCCTCCTGCCCTCCACGACACTCATATTCTTGGGGACCGCAAGACACTGTGCTTTAAGAAAACTAACATGAAAATTGGCACTTAACCAAACGGTCGATAGTTATCTTCAACAATTATTATGTGCTCGCTCTGCACCACACACAGCCACTGCATGATTTCAGACCCCCACTGTCACCCTGTAAGGAGACCAAAGTCTAGAAAAACAAAGTGTCCCAAGGGTCATGCCCTAAGTAGCAGAGAGGATGTTTAGTTCTTGCTTTTCCCATGAGATGAAACAACACTCCTGTTCCACTTCTGCGTTTTGAAATTTATTTTGATCTATTTCAGATATGAGGAGATATAAGGAATAAAATTACAGCGTCTGTATACCTACCACCCAGCTAAAAAAATTAAAAGATTACCAGCTAAAGCCCCCTGCCTACCGCTGCCCAAGCCAGGCCTTCCTCCCCCTGCCAGGTCATCTCCAACCTGAATTTGGTGTTTATCCACCCTATGAATTAACACTGGATTGAAACGTGAATGCATCCTGAAACGACATATAGTATATAGCACTGCCTGCTCTTCAAGTTCAAATAAAAAGTGTCCTACTGTTTGTGTTCTTCTACCACTTGCTTTCCTCGCTCGGCATTATTGTGTGACTGTCCTTGTTGACTTGTGTCATTCTGGTTCATTTATTTTCTCCATTTATATGAGGGGCTTCAAAAAGTTCATGTAAAATGGAAATAAAAGATAAAAAATATAAATTTTATCTCTCAACATAAGCTCCTTCAAGGTCAAGACATTTTTGTAAGCAGTGATACCAGCCATTTATTCTATCCCATAACTCTGGGAATTTCACCATGTCAATGCAGTCTTTTTTCATTATTAACTGAAGGAAAACAGGTGCCCTTTACAGACTTTTTTAATATTAGGAAACAAAAAGAAGTCAGAAGAGCCAAATCAGGACTGTAAGGTGGATGCCTAATGATTTCCCATCAAAACCTTCACAAAATTGCCCTTGTTTGATGAGAGGACTGAGCTGGAACATTGTCGTGGTGGGGAAGGACTCTCTGGTGAAGCTTTCCTGGGCATTTTTCTGCTAAAGCTTTGGCTAACTTTCTCAAAACACTCTCATAATAAGCAGATGTTATCATTCTTTGGCCCTCCAGAAAATCTACAAGCAAATGCCTTGAGCATCCCCTAAAACTGTTGCCATGACCTTTGCTCTTGACCGGGGCACTCTTGCTGTCACTGGGCCACATCCACCTCGCTTTGATTGTGCTTTGTCTTCAGGATCATACCAGTTACGCCACGTTTCGTCTCCTGTTACAATTCTTTGAAGAAATGCTTTGGGATCTTGATCCCATGGTTTAAAGTTTCCATTGAAAGCTCCACTCTTGTCTGCAGCTGATCTGGGTACAATGGTTTTGGCACCCATCGTGAGTGGAAAGTTTGCTCAACTTTAATTTTTCAGTCATAATTGGATAAGCTGAACAAAATCAGATGTCCATGGTGTTGGCTATTGTTTGTGCTATTAATTGTTGGTCCTCTTCAGTTAGGGCATGAACAAATGGGCTTTTTCCTTGCTGATTGATGTGGATGGTCTACCACTGCAGGCTTCATCCTCAGCATCATTGCACCCCTTCTTAAAACGAGTTATATGTTTGTAAACTTCTGGTTTCTTTAGGGGCATTGTCTCCATAAACTTTTCATAAAGTATCAGTGATTTACCATTCTTCCAGCCAAGTTTCACCATAAATTTGTTTTTGTTCTTGCTTCAATTGCTAAATTCCTGTTGCTCTGATAGGGGCTCTTCTCAAACTGATGTCTTACCCTTCATAGTGCCTCATAGATCCTGTTCAGACATGTTGTAACAAGTTAGTACAAGTTGATTTTGGTGCAAAAAATTTTTGAAATCCATGCATAGTTTTTTCATAATAGACATTTTCCATGAAATTTTTGGAGAACCCTCGTAGAATTCTACTGTGCGAATACAGCACAACTAATTTATCCGGTCTACTGCTGACAGGCATTTGGGTGACTACCTTTTCCCTTTTGAAAAAAAACTCCTATAAGCAATGCTTTATAAGCAATCTTATATAAAGATACAAAGCATTTATATCCTATTCTTGCTGGGTGCATGCTTAGGAGTAGGTTGCTAGAACACAATGGCAGGTGTGTCTTCTGCTTTACTAGATTTTGCTGGATTGTTTTCTAAGGTGGTTGTACTAGTTACACCCCCACTGGCAGTGTGTGAGGGTTTCAGTTGTTCCATGTCCTTACCAACACTTGTTCTTATCAGGCTTTAAAATTTTGGCCAATCTAGTGAGTGTGATGGATATCTCATTTTGGTTTGAATTTGAGTTTTTCCTAATTACTCTTAAGGCTGAGCTGCTCTTCCTATATTTATTGGCCATTTGTGTTTCCTCTTCTGTGAATTGCCTGTTCCTGGCTGTCATACGCAGCTCTAGAAAGGGATCTTTTCACAGGGCCACCCTGGGGATATGTATGTCTTTATTTCTTTTTAAGCACCAACTTGTCAAAGCAGCTGACATTCAGGACCTGTGCGAAAAGGAGAAATGGAAAGGGTTAGGAGATGCTGGGGCAAAGGAAATAGGCTTCTCCTCCATTATCTCAGTGGTGCCCTTAAAGTAAGTATCAAATGACAGATCTCATGACACCTCATGGTTCTGGAGGACCCATATTTTCAAAGTTATGAATCTTCATGCCACCAAACTTGGGCCAAGCAGGGAACAGCACTCTCCTTTTACAGATATGAAAAATGAGGCTTCGGTCGGAGGTGCTAGATGTTAGATGACTTGCCCAAGGCCACGTGAAATCATGACTCTGGCTAGTTGTGTGCTAGACCTGCTGGGACCCCGGAACCCAGAGCCAGTGGTGCGGGCCACCAGGAAGACTGGCAAGAGCACCAGGCAACCGTATGGCAGGGCTGAGGTGGGTCCTCTCAGGGCAGTTGGATGGCCCAAGGGAGGACTCAGTGAGAACCCAGGCCTGATTGTGGGGAGCCTACAGTCTTGGGTCAGGGGCCACAGTGGCTGAAAGCACAAAGCTCTGTGGTGCCCAGGCTGTGTGAGCATGCGGGTACATCAGGGTTGGCAAAACCACAGGATTGGCTCAGGAAGGGGTGCAGCGTTCAGCTGTCAGTGGAACAGCACTAGACCAATTTGCTGCAGTAACAAACAGGCCTCCAATGCATAGAGGCTCAGCACAAGAGATGTTGGTTTCTTAGCCCTAGAACAATCTTCAGCAGGTATTCCCGGGTGGCAGAGGCTTTCCTCCATATGTGATTCAGAAACCTAGGCTCCCCCCTACCCTGTGTCTTGCATCCTCCTCCTGAGACCAGTGGGCTAGCCCAGGCATGTTCTTTCCATGGTGAAGGCAAAAGTATGACAAGGCAACTGGAAACATGCAACATCTCTTGAGATGTAGGCTCAGAGCCGGGAAGCCAACACTTCCACCTCATTCTGCTGGTCAAAGCAGGTCACGTGGCCAAACCCAAGATCAAGCAACAGGGAAGTATCCCCCACCCACAGTGGGAATGTCACTGTAAAGACATATGGCATTGGGCACGCAGAGAGGGAAGCGTGAAGAATTGGGGCCAATGACACCATCTACTACCAGCAGGTATTATTCTTCTGATTTTCTAGAGGAGGAAGCTGATGTCCAGAGAGGCTAAGTGACTGGACTTCGACCACACAGCCAGGTAGGTGCAGAATCAGGATTCTGCTAAGCCAATATCTGTTGAACTCCCAACACGCCATGCCATCCTGCACCACGCCACGCCATTGAAACTTGACTCTGCTATTGCTGGCATCATCAGGCAGCCGTTTCCCAGTGACTGGCTTTTAAATAAAGCGTGGAGTGCGCACTTTCCCATGCCCAATCTCTCTTTTACATTCATCTCTTGTCTGGGCCACCATCTGTCCCTCCACTCTGCAGCAGCGGGGTGAGGCCTCGCCAGCCAGGTTCCCTTCACCTTCATGCCACGTAGCAGCATCCCCCAGATGCAGGTTTTCTGACATGAGCTCCCACGATTAGCAGATGCTCTTCAATTAGTGTAATTTCCATCATGTTTATTACCTCCCTGAGATTATCTTAATTCCATAGCCCTCGGGAGACACATGATGCTTATGTGGCCACTTGCCCTCCTGGAGATTGGAAGGAAGAGCAGCCTGTCGGGGACTCTCGTGGCAGAGGACTTGCCCTCTAAAACAGACTGGCTCCTAGGGAAGCTTCCAGACTTAGGAGACGCAGGGAGGTCAGAGCTGGTAGGACAGTTCAGTGGAAGTAGGAAAAGGCAGAAATTCAGAGGGCCCTGGAATTAGCCTGCCTGGATTTTAATTCACTCTCTGGCTCCGGGACTGTGGGCAAATTGCATCACCTCTGTGCCTCTGTGCCCTCATCTGTAAAATGGGGGTAATAAAAGTGCCTATGTGTGGGGTTGTTGTGAAGTTAAGTGAGTGAATTCTTAGTGGTTAAAATAGTACCTGGCACATAGCAATTCACTTACAATTAATGATAATTATGTAATTATTATATTGGGCTCCTAAGGTCAGCTACTACCCACCCCTCCAAGTATCAGTTATTTCCTGCAACATCACCACTGCTTTCATGGAGCATTTACTCGTGCCAGGCTCTTGGCATGTGTTATCTTATTCCATTCTCACCACAACACTAAGAGGTTCCTGTTGTACAGATGGGGAAACTGAGGTTCAGAAAGGTGGAGTGACTTGCCCAAGCTCACATCTAAGAAATGGCAGAGCCAGGATTCAAATCAGAATGCAAAACAGGTCCCTCTGATCGTAGCCATGCTTCCTGTCCCTCCCGGGCCATTCCTATATTGGTTTGAGAGAAATGGAGACAGAGAGTGACGGACTTTGCTTCCATGATGTTGATTGTTTCTTCCAACCACCCCACTCTACAGTTGATGAAACAGGTTCAGGGAGGTGAAGTGACCTGCCCAGGGTCACACACCTAGAAGGGGCAGAGCCAGGATTTGTGTCCTCATTTGAAGCCGGGTCTGCCTTTGGACTTGTTCTGGGATGTCTTTCCTTAGATGTATAGTGATTGCCCTGCACCCATGATGTCATTTTCTTCTTCGAAACATCTGTTTGAGAACTTTGCCCCCATTTTACAGCTAAGCAAATGAGGCTTGGGAGGAGAAGCCAGCTAGTGACAGAATAGCGATTCATTCAAACCCCTGCCTGTGGACCCAATCGTCTGTTCTTTGCCTTTGGCCAAGGAACTTGCTGCCTGGGGAAAGATAGGAGAAGAGAATGGAGCTCTAAAAGGGTAAAGGGTGCCCCAAAGTCTAGCATTGGGCCCACTCAGTTATGGCCAGCCAGCCAGGGGCACCCAGGCTTGGAGTGGGGTTGGCGCATACACCAAGTGTCCACCAGGTGGGGCTTTCACCAAAGGCCAGGCTGCAGGAAGCCCCTGGAGAGGCCTCGCGGCCCCACCTTGGGAAGGTACTACCAGGCACACCACCTCTTGTGTATCTATGCAGTACGCTCACCCGTGTGCACACACAGTCTGTGCAGACGTGCGTGTGAACACACAGGCATGTCTCAGAGAACCCGTTTCTGGTTTGTGTGCAAATGTGTATGGACATGCAGGCTTGTTTCCCCGTGGGTGTTTATGCATGTGCAAACATACATATGTGAGTGTGTGCAGAGTGGACATAGGCACACAATGTGAGTGCAGGTGTGAGCAAGTGTAGACAGGAGCACATGCATATGTCTGTATCTCTGTGCATATGTGTGTACATCTGTGCACATCTGTGCAAATATGTACGTGTGTGTGCAGAAAAGGGTGTGGCACAGGGTAGCAGATTAGACCCTGGCCTGGGGTCCTGAGGCTCATTTTAGAGTCTCTTTCTTAGGTCATTTGGAGGCAGGGGGATGGAACAGGTGACTTCTTGAGGTCCTGATCCCAGGCACATTTGCCAGAGACCTTGATGGGTGCCAAGAAGCTGGAGCAAGAGGGGTCATGGCAAGAGAGTGGATTTGCTTCCTGGGTCAGGGAGTGATTGAATGGGGGCACTTTGCTCCCCCAGATGCTGAGTTGTTTCGTCCTCAGAGGTCTCTGGAGTTGGAGGGATGGAGACCCAGGCTTCAAAGGAGAGCTTCTAGAACCTTCATGCTTGACCCTGAGAATTCTGGAGAATGTGGCCAGAGACTGTGTACTCAACAGAGAGTCAGCTCTGTGTTCCAGGCCTGACCCAGCTCCTCCTCAATGCCCCATGGAGGAGTCAGAGGCACCTGAGAAAGGGAAGGGGGTGGCATTAAAAGTCACAAACTTGAGGCCTGGCATCAAACAGAACAGGATTTGACCCCTATCTCTGCTGCTCACAGGCTGGGTGAACTTGAGCAAGTCACTTACCCTCTGTGAGCCCCCATTTCCTCAGCTATTACAGGGAGGAAATGGCAATGCTGACCTCCGAGTGCTGTCACAAGGAGGAAGTTACAATGGGCAGAGTGAGCCCAGCTTGTGAACGCAGGCCAGAAACAGCAGCAGTATCATTATTTTTCTGTCCTGGGGGGCCAAGTGGATGGATCATCTTTTGGTTTGTGGAAGCCAAGAGCTGAGAAACCAGAAGTGCCAAGGAGGTTGAGAGAGTGGCTGCCAGGGCAGCAGACATCCCCCCTGCCCCCCATTGGCTCCGATGTGTCTGAATGGCATATTGGACCCCTGCCCTCCTGCCCTGAGTGCAGAAGCAGGACAAGCTAAAATAGAGGCGGGGGAAGCTTTCTCAGCAGGGCTGCCCAGGGCGCACCTCTTCCCACCCAGCTTCCAAATCATGCTCAGCATTGTCCTGATGAGGGAACTTGGGTGAGCTGTTCTGCCTCTTTGAGCCTCAATTTACTTGTCTGTCAAATGGGTGCAGCTGTGCTTGCCGTTAGATTCGGGAGAATGCTGGTGAAGCCCCTGGTGCACAGTAGGCATCATTAGGACAACAACGATGGCGATGTCAATGATGATGATTGGACAGGGCCAAAAAGACAAGTGTAAGCATTCTCATCTCCCTGGCTTACCAAAGGAGGAAAAGAATTCTTTCTTCCTTTTTTTATTTTGCTCCAGGCCCATGTTTTCCCGAGAAGATTAAATGTGAGAACCTCAGATTGGAAGAAGAGGACGGAGAAATGAGAGCAGAGGAGGAGGAGGAGGAGGGACAAAGGAGGAGGGGAGAAGAGGGAGAAGGAGCTCGGGAAACGGAAGGTGAGCGATGGGGGAGAGAAGACAGAGGAGCAGTTTGTAGGGAGAGAAATTAAAAATAGCGACTGGAGAGGCTGCTTTAGCGGGGGACTTTGCGGTGAGCAGGAAGCGAAAAGGATTTGAAGGCGGTGAGCCCTCCATGCCTTGCCCCTTAAGAAAACCTGCAGCAACAGTCTGTGCTCCTCATCGAGGCTTTTGGGGGGTCCAGTGTGGAGTTTCATTTGGGTGAGTGGGAGGAGGGTGCTAGAAGGCTCAGTTCGTCTCAGAGCATAGAGAAGGCCAACGCTGCCCTGGGAGCTCCCGGTCCTGGGGCCGATGGAGGAATGGGCAGCTGCTCAGCCCGCACGAATGGGGTCAGGGTGAGACCGAGTTAAATGAGTGCCCGGAATCCCATGGTGGTTGTCACTGAGGACTTCAGTTGGTGTCTGGTTTATACACTCAGCTGCTAAACCAGGGGCGCAGAATCAGAATGCGGGGTCCTGCCCTGGGGCCAGCTTCTCAGAGGCTTTCAAGGTGTGTGCCTGAGGAGGGGTCCGTGCAGGTGCAGAGCAGGGCCCTAGAAACTCCTGGAAGCTGCCAGCTGTCACGTGGTGTTTCATTCTGGAGATGCTCAAAGAAAATTCAGGCCTGGTTCTGGCTATAAGTCTAGTTCTAAAAGGAATCCTGAGCTATTACATGACCAGAGCTATTAGGATGCTTTAATTAAAAAACCAGAACAGACTTGGTATAGTGAAGTCACCTTAATCAGAATATAATTTCTCAGTTCAGATGTTCTGTGCTGTTGGAAAAAAGGAACAA
This sequence comes from Varecia variegata, assembly GCA_028533085.1. Classification (NCBI taxonomy): domain Eukaryota; kingdom Metazoa; phylum Chordata; class Mammalia; order Primates; family Lemuridae; genus Varecia; species Varecia variegata. Next base: position 5,629,691 of record CM052452.1, read on the forward strand.
GTGGAGTTTCCTTCTTTAAATCCATGATGTACAGACACCTCCACCTGGAGGTGATCTTTGTGTATGGTGTGAGGTAGAGATCTAATTGTATTTTTTCCCATATGGATAGCCAGTTGGTCCAGCATCATATTGAAAACGAAATCGTTCCCTTCCCTACTAGTTTATAATGCCAGCTCTGTCATCTATTTGTGTGTCTGTTCTATATTTGCGTAAGTCTGTTTCTGGGCTTTTAATTTTGTCCCTTGGGTCTATTTGTCTGTCCTTCTGCCTCCTGCTGCCTCACTATCTTTGTTATTACAGCTTTATAAGAAGTCAGTATCCGAAAGGAAAAGTTCTCCTATCTTATTATTCCTCAGTCTTGCCTCGGCTGTGCTTGACCCTTGCATCTTCATACGAATTTTAAAATGGGCTTGTTGAGTTCCACAAAAAACCTTATTGCGATTCTGATTGAAGTGGGCTTACATTTATGGATTAATTTGAGGAGAAATGACATCTTCATTCTGTTAATTCTTGCAGCCCATGAACATGGAATCTCTCTATTTAATCAGGTCTTCTTTTATAGACATCTCAGATGGATGTGGTATTCTGTGGTATGTGTGTCAATCAGGGTCCCAGGAGGAAACAGACCCCCCTCAACCAAATGAAGATTCCTGATGATAAAAGTAATTTGTGCTCATAAAAAATTAAGATAATGATGTAGAAATTATCAGAGGCCTCTAAGCCCATTTTCCAGAACTAATATCTGTTAACCATCTAGTATCTAAGTTTCCTTGACTTTTTCCAAAGTACCACATGTTAAGCAAAGATGGGATTATTCCATAATCCCTAACCTAAACTGCTTGTGTTTACTTTACCATATATCATAAACACATATAAGTATGTGCCTCAACACATATAAATAGCCTTCATCTTTCTTAACAGTTGCATAGTATTGTATGGTAGGTGTCAGTCAGGGTCCCAGCAGGTCCACTGAGCTGGGGTTTTTTACTGAGGAGACTATTTTCACAGGTGTGAGCAGGGGATTGTTGAGCCCCCCAGGTGCTGGCAAGAGGGGACCTAAAGGGGAGGGAGAGGCAGTAGTTCCTGGGGTCCAGGGAGTGCAGGAGAGGGATAGCTTGACAGGGGTTGTGGCTGTAGAATGACCCAGTCACTGCCAAAACTGCAGCAAGTTAGGGAGGGAGCTGGGGAATAAATAAATACCCCAAACTCTCTTTCCTTCTCCCTTCTTATCTCCCAGCGGGGCCTCCCATTGGCCAAACCTAAGTGAAAGACTGAGAGCAAGGGAGCCTGGGAGGTGTAGTCCACAGGGGTCAGCTTCCTGGGCACTGAGCTGCGGGAGAGTGAATGGCGGTGGGGAGCAAAAGGCGAATGATTGGCACAGTAAGATACACTATCGTGCATGTGCACTATCCCCTGACATTGGAGGGGAATCAGGTCCCGAGAGCCTGTCCCTCTGGTGTTGTTCCTCTCTAGTTCGGTCACTGAGCTCTGGCACATAGTTAAGGCTGCAGCCCCTTCTTTCTGGGAGTCTGCATTCTTCCTCCCTATGACAGGCAGAGCAGGCTAGATATAAGAGCCCTGGCTTGCTGTGAGTGAACCCAGGTATCAGTCCTGGTTCTGCCCCTTTGCAACCACGTGACCATGAGCCAGCCACTTCTCTCAGGGCCTCAGTCTTTCCATCTGCAATATGGGAGTATGGATCCCCATCCAGTCCATCGTGAGGCCAATAATAATGAAAGCGAACAGATACCGTGCGTTTACACAGTGCTTTGCATAGATTAACTCATTGAATCCTCATCATGTTGTACAATTTTTAGCACCATTGTACACATGAAGAAAATGAGGCACAGAGAGGTAAACTAACTTGCCCAAGGTCACAGAGCTTATAAGTGGAAGAGCTGGAATTCACACCCAGACAATCTGGCTCCTGAGCCATGCTCCTAACCACTATGTTATGCTAATGGTTTATAAAGCATCCAACAACCAGTAGGTGCTTAATAATGGTAGTGGTTGACAACATTGTGTCAGGAACTGCTGGCCTGGTCCTTGTAGCCAGTCACTGTGGCCGGCCTGGCCGCAGGGTCCCCGACCTAACCATGGACCGGCCAGCCTCCAGGAGCACACCCTGCGAGTGCTGCCTGACAGTCCCATACCCTACGCCTCTCCTAGGGCTATTTAATATTTCCAGATGAATTTGGAGTCTGTAGTTGTTTTTCTCCCTGACTGGCAGCTGCAGTGGGCAATGCAGAGCTACCGAAGGACATTTTCTTTTGTTTCAGCTTTGATGCTGGGGATTTCGCATATCATTATGCTTGTGGCTAAGGACCTGCCATTATCTTCCCTGGGATTCTTGCACAGTTTATGAATTTCCTAAAGGATCCCGGCTCTCTGTCTGCTTCTGCTTTAGGATAGGCTACTCTAAGCTGCCCTCTGATTCCTCCGGGGGAGGGGAGGTATCTTCTTTTCCATTGTAATTTTTTCATATTCATCTTGATGTGTGGGTCTTTGGGAATCAGGAACTTGTTTAAGTTTTTGTCTATCTGTGTACATGTGTGTGAGAGAGGGTGCTAAGAACATGAAAAACAGCTTTTCCAAAAGTATTTTAAATTTTAGTTCTTTGGTTCCCAAATCCAAGGCCATTGTCTGCTGAAAAAGTCTGAATTTCCTGGCTTACCATCTTTCATTAAGGACCACCCATAATAATATCATTTCCCCAGCTAACTCTGTTTAGGGGGTAAACACTTAACTGCTTAATTCATTATTACTGAGTCTGAGATGGTTACAGATGCCTTTGGAATACAAGCCCCACATCTAATAAGGCACAAGCTCACGATGCGCTTGGAATATGGTGGGGAGAGACGGCTGAAATTTATTTTGTGAATAAAGCAATAAGCCAGTAAGCAAAGCTAATATGTTTCAGCCCAGACAGAAAGACACGATCATTCAGTATTTATGTAGCAACCCATTCCTCAGTGGGACTGCAAGTTTCTACCATTAAAATTGTCGGAATTCTTCAGAGACCCACTGCATTAAGTCATTTAAAAATATCACAGACTTAAAACAATCTGAATTATTGGATTTTCTCGCTGCTCGTCGGTAAGCATGTTTGCTGTGGCAATTTCCTGCTTGGTCAAAGGTGCAGCCTCCCTCAGTCAGGAAAGTGGAAAAGTTCCATGCAGAATTTTTATTTGGAAGCCCAATAGTCCTTAAAAGCTGACACAAAGTCAGACCTAGATTTGTCTTTTTTCTTTTAACTTTTAATTTTAACATAATTTTATATTCCCAGAAATGTTGCAAGTACAAAGAATTTCTGTGTACTCGTCACCTAGAGTCCTCAAATGTTAGCATTTTGCAACATTTGCACTATCACTCTATATAGATAGATCTAAATATATAAATATATATTATTTTCATCAGCGCTAACTCTGTTTGAGAGTTAGTTGCAGACATGGTGTCTGTTTCTTTATCCCTGAATACTTCAGTGTGTTTTCTAAAAACAAGGCTATTTTGTTACATAGCCACAATATAATGATTAAAATCAGGAAATTAACATTGATACGATACCATTATCTAATTTATTGACTTTATTCTAAATTTGCCACTGGTTCCAATTAATCCACTTTATAGTAAAAGAAAATCCCGGATCATACGTTATAATCACTTGTCAAGTCTCTTAAGCTTCCTTTAATTTGGAATAGTTCCTCAGTCATTCTGTGTTTCATGTGACACTGACATTTTTGAAGAGAACAGGCTGTTTATTTCGTAGAATTTTCCCTCCTTTTGGGGTTGTCTGATATTTCTTCACAATTAGATTCAGATTATGCACTTTTGGCAGGAATACCACAGAAGTGATGTGTCCTTCTTGGTACATCATATCATGAGGTACATGATGTTAACATGTCCCATTACTGCAAAATCAGACATAAGTTTAAAATAATCTTTTATCAAAACCATGGTTTGTTAAACACTGCTTGGAAGGGTTTCAACACTCACTCCAGATTTTTTATTACAGGTCTTTTAAAAACAGACTCAAAGAAAAGGCAGCTACAAGCTTTACAGATGCTCAGGAGAAAATGTAGCCATTTAAAAAAATTGCAATGCGATAGTTATGAAATTTCCCTAAATTCATTTTGCAGAATGAGAGCTGTAATTTAAACGTGAAGTTATCGAGAGCTGAGATAAACCACACATCACGTGCAATTTAATCTGGCAGGGAAACAGGCCACTCGGAATTGCTAACTAGGCCTAATTCATTACATGTTGGTGAACCCCGTACTTTTGGTCTTAGGAGTCTTTCAACTCCTGCATTCATATATTTACCCAGACCTCATGGAAAATGTATGGGGATGGAAACAGAAATACTGTATCCTTGTTTAAATCACATTACATTTTTTAAACAGCTTGAATGATTGCTCAGAAAGATCACACCTTCTTCTGAAGCATTTATGAAACAATTATTTACATTACATTAAAAACTTTAATTGCCTTGAAGCACGTGCTCTGAGACACGAGTATTGGAAAATCATCAAAAATATCCATCACAATTCTCTTTCCTTTACAACTCTTCTAAACTTTATCTTTTTTATAACCCACTGTATTGATCTATTGTCCCAGACCAAGAGTGATGTCAGAAGTCCAAGCTGGGTCATAAAAAGAATATAATTTCCATTTGCTGTCCATAAAAGCAAATCTTTTGATCCAAGGAAAAGGGGAAAATGCCCCCTTTTTTGGGTGAGGATGAGAGTGGAGTAGTATGTGGCAGGGGCACATGCCAGACAGGAAGGGTGACCCCAGGATCAGGGAAAGAGGGTAAGTAGTTGGTGATGGAGGGGGCTGGGAGTATGAGTTTCTCCTAGGGGTGAGATATTGGGAGGGAACTGGGGACCTCAGGATTGCACAGAGGCGAGAAGAGAAGGAAAAATGTAAAACAAGAAATCTGGTCACCTCTGTTGTCCAGAGTCGAAGGAATTGCAAAAGACCGGAACCTCCCTCGAGCTAGGCTGAAGACGCTCCCAAAAGACAATCATAATAAAGAAACGTCATGTTGCAAAGGATGGACCCTGGAATAACAGTGACGATCACAATAGCAGAAGCCACCAAGTTGTTAAAGATCCAGAATCCCCCACTGGGGGAAAAGGCCCTCCAGAGGTTTGGTTAAGAACCACCTCTAATAATAATTAAAACAGTAAAAGGTCTTCACATTGCAAAGTTGTGGGGGATCCCCTACAATTGGGTTAAAGACCCCCCCCCAATAATAATAACAGTAACCGCTATTACAAAAGGCCTGAAGCCCCGCCCCACCTCCAGCACGGTGAAGAACCCTGAGCCGTGGCTAAGACGACCCACCAATAATAATAATATAGTGGCAGGGAAACCGTGCACCGCAGTGGTGATATTTCCCATGACTCAGTGGCGCCCCCGGGCGGATGCCACCCTCCCGCCCGCCGGCCAGTCTACGCAGCCCCAAGTGCCGGCTGTAACCCTTGGATCCCAAGCCTATCTGGCGGAGGAGCGACGGCAGCCCGAGGCACGTGTCATGTGTGCTCCGATTGCAAAAGAAAAAAAATGCATTGCAAACTATTAACTTTTTTTTTTCAAGTGTGCAATGCTGGTAGCAGGGGGTAGACAGGTGCAGAGGGGGGCAGGCGCCCTGCGCGCCTGCCTCCCGCAGCCCCCACCTCCCAAACTTCCCTTTGCATTGATCAGCACGTTACGTCAGTATTGATAAGTTTGCAAAAAGCCAAAGTCAAGTGCAATCGCGCGGCACACCGACCCCGGACTTGGGGGGGGGATGCAGCGAGCGTTTCGCGGGCCCGGGAGCCGGCTGCAGGCAGGGCAGCGGTGGCGCCGGCGCCTCTCGGAGAGGCTGCCTCCCCCCACCCCTCCCCTCCCACCCCGTCCCCGGCCGCCTCCCCCGGGCGGGCGCCGAGCTCCCCGCCTGGCGCGCTCCGCCCGCGCCCTCCGGGGGTCGGGGGGGCGCACGGCTCCCGGGCCCGGCGGCGGCGGCGGCGGCGCGGCGGCGCCGAGGGACAGCGGGTGGCAGGAGGCCGGGGGGCGCCCGAGGGGCCCCGGGCCGCGGCGCGCAGGGCCCCGGCGGCCGCCGGCGGCCCCGGGGCTGGGGGGAGTCCAGCCCGGATATTGAGTGCAGCCATTGAGAAAAGCCAAACTCTTGTGTGTGCGCGTCTCGAATAGCCCCCAAGATGGCCGCCAATGTGGGATCGATGTTTCAATATTGGAAGCGATTTGATCTACGGCGACTCCAGGTTAGTGCGGGCAGCGCCGGCCGTGCGGCCGTGGGGAGCCCCCGGGCGCGCCCTGGGCGCATTGGGGAGGTCCCCGGACGGGCGGGCGGGCGCCCCGGGGCGGCGGGCGGCGGCTGCAGGGGCTCGCCGGGGCTCGGCTGCCCGCTGCCCATCGATAGGTATTAGGAATTGATCTCGCCGCTGCTCTTTGTTCGGTTCAATCATCGATTAGCCGCCGCGACCATGGAGAAGCGCTAGTGAGCCCTCGGCCGGGGGAGCAAGCCGGCGGGCGAGCGGCCAGGCGAGGCGCGGGGAAGGCAGGGGCCGCGGCCCGGGGCAGGGGGCTGCAGGCGCGACCCCCGGCGGCCCTCCTTGCGCCGCACTTTGCGCGCCTCCCAACTTCGCGGCGCCCGGGGAGGCCGCGGAGCGCGCCCCTAGCCTGTCCGCACCCGGCTAGGGCTCGGGCGAGGGAGGGAGGGAGCTGGCGGGCAGGGGGAGGAGGTAGAGGAGGAGGAGGAGGAGAGAGGAGGAGGCAGCCGGGGTTGGCGAGGAGGCGGCTCCGCGCCCGGCCGCCCGCCGGCACCTCCGCCGCCGCCGCCCGCCTGGCTGCGCAGCCCGGACGCGCCGCCACCCGGGGGCCGCCACCGCCGCCCGAGCCACCGCCGCCGGACTGGCAACCCGCGCCGGCAGACTTCTCCTCCTCGGGCCGGGGTCTCGGGGTTCGTCTTTGCTTCTTGCCTTTCCCCCCCTCCCATCCCCTTCTGAAGTCTGGATGCAGACGGGCGGTGGAGATGGGCCCGGGCGCGCGCAAGTTTGCGCTCCTGCCTCCCGGGCGGTGGAGAGCCGGGAGCCGCACAGAGCAGGTGACTCCCGGCCCTCGGGCCCATGGGAACTTTTAAATGAGAGATTTCCTCGCTCTGTTCTGCCCCTGCTTTTCCTCCCCGCCGCTCCCCTCTTTTCTCTCTCTCCATCTCTGCTTTTCTTCCCTCTTTATCTCCCCTCGTCTCTCCTCTCTCTCCCTCTCCTTCCCTAGGGTGACTCGTTTCCAAACCCCAGCAGTTTCTTCCCACTCCCTCTTTCTGGGAGTCTGTGTGTCTCCTCCAGATTTGGGGGTGTTCTCTGCCGACCCCCGAGGAGTCGGGGCTGGGAGGTGGAACCTCAGGGAACGCGCTCTGGAGGCACAGTTGCGGCCTCTGTTCTTGACGGGGGTGCCCAGGACGCTGCTGGCAAGCCCCCCAAGCCCTGGAGTCTCGCAAAGTCGGCCGGTGCAGCGGGAATAAGAGGCAGGGAAATGGTGTTGCTAACCCAGCGATTAGAGCATCCTGCCTTGGCCGTGACATTCGCGGAAGATGCGAGAGCATCAGTCTGGAGATAAAAAGGGACCCACTTTTTTTTTTTAATCCGCCTCCAAATCTCGTTAAGTTTCTTCTGATAAGTGGTTCCAACAGCTCCCCTTTCCCTCGTCCTGGTCGCTTCCCAGTCCCGGTCCTTCCTAACGCCCCACTCCTCGCTCGTCCCCTCCCCCAAAGCCATTGAGTGAGGGAGAAAATCGGGGCACTCAGGCATGCAGTTAATAACTGCCGAGTGCCTTGCAATTCTAGGTCCTCACTCGAGTTGGGGCTACAGTTTGGTGGCCAGCTGAGACGGGCAGGGCTGCGAGCTGTGCTTGCCGGTTTAAATGATGCTAAAGTGGCCTTTCTGGAAGAGTGGGGGTTGGAGAGAGAGAGAGAGAGAGAGTTGGGCAGCCACATTGGGCTTGGCACGAAGGCCAATGGTAATCGTATTCCCTGCTAATGTTTGTAAATGAGACCCGGGCATGGCTGGGGGACAGCGTCTTTATTTATGATTGATGTTCTGTAACATAAGGAATGACAAGAACGTGGCAGACAAGAGGAGAGGAACCAGAAGGGCTGGCGAAAGCCCTTTGCAGGGTCCTATTGTTATTCTGGGCTGGAGAAAATTTCCGCGGCGAGATTTACAGCGCTGGTATTTGCTCCCAGTCGGCCGGAATGTCAGTTAACACAATTTTCATTAGATAACTCGTTTTCAATCCGGGGAGCTCGGGCTGCAGCGGGGGAGAGGCTGGAGCTGGGTGCTGAAGGGTGGGTGCGGCTCCCAGGGGGCGACTTCTGAGCTGGGGAGGGGTTTGAACCTCACTCCCTTCAGTCTTGTGCTCAGGGGTCTTTTGTGGAGCTGTTGAGGTCACCCAAATCTTCATTCCAGCTGGACTCCCATTGATCTGGGAACCCTTTGTTAGGGTTTTAGAAGATGCTGAGATGGAAAAGCAAATTTGAACTGGAAAGGATGAAGGTAGGGGGGTGGCAGAGAGGTTTGTTCAGGTGATGGGGAAACGGGGCTAAGACCTCTCCTCCCACAGGGTGTATATGGGGAGGGGGCTTGTTCATTAAGACAATGGCTGGTGTGTCTGGCACAAAAATGAGAAGGCTCTCAGGGAAGGGGGTGAGCTCATTTACATCGATATTAAGTGGAGGGGGTGTCCCTAGGGGAGTTTGAAAGGCTGCACACTTCTAGAGAGCAAAGAAATAAATGTGGCAGCCGTGGCTGCGTGCAAACATTTAGGCCCTCACATCTGCACGTTCCCCACCCCCATCCTGAAATTTTCAGTTGTTCCCCTGCCCAGCAGGCCCCAAATTCCCCTCCACCCCATACTCTCACTGATGGCATTTTTGTTGGAAACAGATTATGAGCCTAAGCACTTTCGCCCTGGATCCTCTCTTGTATGTAATGCTAATGACTCCTGTGCCACACTTATATTTTCATTTTTCCTCCTCCCCGCTTTCCTCTTGTAGGGGAGCTAACCAGAAAGGAAAACTTCTGCCGGCTTGTTCTGAGATACAGGCAGAAGAGGCAAGTCCCCATCCCAGGCCCCACGCAGGCCCAGGACATTGGGCCCACTCATCTCAGGGCCCAGCTGCCTGTGAGGAGGTGTGTGGCTTTAATTCCTGGTTGTTCAGGTTGAATGGTTTCTCATAGCCTGGTTGCTGAGCATTAAAGTGGCCGAGGCAGCAAAGGCAGCCCCGTGTCCCCAGGCCACACCATGTTGCTGACGCCACACTGATCCTGGCAAGAAAGGTGACCTTGTGCCAGCCTGGCGTACAGCCCTCTGGAAATATATATTTTTCAGAAATGAAAGCAGTCTAGTTACTATTCCTCCCAGCGCCGTCTCTGAATACAGCAGGACTGTCTTCCTAGGCTGGAAGTCAGTCAACAGCCTTAATGACTTGTGGGCTAATGGTGAAGATGATCTGAAACACAGTGCCCTATCCTATGCTCGCAACCCGGAAACTGCTTCCCCCGTCTTTTCTTCTCTTTTGCCTCTGCTGCTAGCAGCTCAGGAAACGAGAAGAAATAAAATTCCATCCAAAGATAATGCTGGGCATATTTCATTTGGTTATAAGATTGCTTTATGGTGAACATTACTAATGCAGTATTTTTTTATGGCTTTTCTGTGTATAATCGTCGTAACTGGATTCATACCTTTGTGATTTTCTTTTTCTGCTTAACTTTGCCACTTTTTTTATGATGCTCTAGGTTCAGTCTCCCATGCTATCTATTTTTCCCCCTTGAAGAGGGTTACCGAAGCTAAAAAGAGTAGAGGGCACTCAGTCCAAATGAGGGTGCTCAGTCTAAATGCACACCTGTGTTTCTGGGGAGGAAAGAGCCTGGCTGGTCAGACCACATAGTGTGAGTTTTGGAGGAAGAGACAGATTCAGCTTGGGGTGTAAGCAATTAGGAGGAAGATGAACAGAACGAGCAAGAGAGGTTGGACTTTTCTAAGGAGTTTGGAGAAACTTCTGGGAAGGTTTGATCTCTTGGTGCGGGGGAGCGAGATGGTGCTTGATTGAATGTTTTTCCCTGTTCAAAGTTTAGAAAAGAGCATGGATGTGATTAAAATATTATAACCTTATGATATTCTGAAGTGCATAAATTTTACATATCAGCCACAGAGAGTTTAGACATCCATTAGAGCCTCTGACAGCTTGACTTATCTAAATGTGCTATCATTTAACAATGTGTCAAAATTCCTCTTTCTATAGATGACAGCAGTAAATAAGCTATCAGCCCTGTTGGCGGAATCCTAACTTTGGAAACTTTGCTGTAATGGAATTGCTGCCGGGGTGGGGAGCGTGAGCAGACAGGACTTGGCGTGGCCCCGGGCCCACGAGATGGGTTGGCATTAGGCGAGGAGGTGGGGACAGGGAGCAGAGGGGCACAGCGGGTGCGGGGAGATTTATAGCAGCAGCTCTGCGACTAAGACAAACGATTATCCAGACCCCTGGACTGTCTTGTAAGTCTGGCCAGTGGGTGACCCCATTCCACCTACTTCTCCAAGTCCTTAGAACCCACACCCTGCGGGCCTTTTCTGCAGAAGGAGCTAGAAACAGGTGTTGAGAATTTATTTAAGGAACCCAGCAGTCTTTTCTGGGTATCCCAAAATTGTGGTTTCTCAACTTGACAGAAATTGCTTCCCAAAGATGGGCCCTGTCTTTGCATGCTAGAAGAAAAATGAGCAACATCTCATCTCGCGCTGCTTTTGCTGTTGGGGGTCTTGAAATTTCTTTTATTAATACCTGAATTCACTGTAGAAAATTGAGAAAGCACAGACCAGCCAAAAGAAGCAAATGAGTGTCTCGGTGGGTTATTTCAGATGAGCACGGTGCTATTTTGACCAGAGGGAACAGCTTTTCTGATGGTGGTTGTGGTTTTTCTTTTTTTCTTCCTTTTTCTTTCTTTCTTTCTTTTTTCTTTTTTCATATAATTTTTTTTTAACTCTCCTGTTAAAAAGAGGATTCTATCTTCGAACTTGACATTCTGTCGTGGTAACCTTTCTTCTGGCAGATGGGATTTCAAACGTGAGCACCTTGGCTGGTGCTAAATTTGCTCCTGGGTGATGGTAGACGGGGCTGCCCAGAAACTGTGGTTTTCTGTGCTGCTTCTAAAGGGCTGAGTTTCCGGCAGCTTCTTGGTTATCTAATTCAGAGGCCAGGCCTGGCAGATGTTGAGGGCAGGAAGGGGACCAAGGTGGTGACCTCTCTTTGTTCCTGGCCTTGAGATTCAGGCTCTGATCTTCTGTTTGATTTTTTTCCTCTGGGTGCTCTTTAGTTATTATGATGGCTTATATTGATGGTATCAGGGATGGTAGAGGTGGTTGGCAGTGGGGAAGGACCCCAAGATCTGTAGCCTGTGTGGCCTCCAGCACCCCTGTGTGGACCATCCAACACACCATTTCCTAGTTCATCGAATGGGCTGGCTATGCCCACTTTGTTTACCATACTAGGCTGTTGCAAAAATGATGGATACTGACATGGCTTTGTGAGCCAGTTAAATGTGTTGGCTTCTAATGACCAACACATTCTGTGGTAGTGGTGGTGGTGGGACTATTGACCTTTTAAGCAATTTTTTTGAGACAAGAAATTATGTGTAGGATGGAGTTACTTGCTTTCTAAGCCTGAATGAGCCCTTCACAAAAATGGCTTGTAGTGCATTGTAGGATATGGACATTATATACCTATCGTGTCTAGAATAAAATCCAAATTCCTTGCCCCTAACTGATCCCCTGGTAGCTCTCTGGCTTCCTCTCCAGCCACTCTCCCCCAGTCACCTTGCTCCAGCCACAATGACCTGCTTTGTTGCTTTTTGTCCCTCAAACACATCGCACATATTCCCACCTCAGGGCCTTTGCACTTGCGGTTTCCTCTGTCTGCGACTCTTTTCCTCCAGATCTTCCTATGGCTGGCTCCTTCATTACATTCAGTCTCAGCCCGAATGTCATAACCACTCAGCCCAAAGAAGGCTAAAGAAGCTTCCATGACTCTCTTTCCCTCTGTAATATGCAAATGTGCTCCCACATCTCTGAGGACGCTGCAGTGTTTCTCAGAGGGTTTTGACCTCAGAACCCTCTCAGCGTGGTATCTCTCGACACACTCTAGGTCTGCCCTCAGATGTGGCAATTTTTTTCTGTAAAGAGGCAGATACTAATATACTTTAGGTTTTGTGGGCCATATAGTCTCTGTTGCAGCCCTTCTACTCTGCCATTGTAGCATGAAAGGAGCCATAGACAATAAGAATGAATGGGCGTGGCTGTGTTCCAATAAAACTTTATTTACACAGACAGGCAGGGGGCTGGATTTGGCTGAGAGCTGTAGCTTGCCAACCGTACATGATGACTATCATATAGGCTGTGGCATGGCTAGTTTTACCTTTTCAGTTAAGAGTATTAAGGTAGATCAAACTCAGTTCCAGAAACTTGTTCTTTATCCTTTCCCTCGAGGGAAGCGCAAAGAGCCAGGATGATGAGGGGCCCTTGCCCGGCTTCAAATCTTGGCTCCATCACTTACCCGCTGTGTGACCTTGGATGTGTCACTTAACCTCTGTGAGCCTTACTCTGTGAGTCTCTTCTTTAAATGAGACTAATAGTAGTCTCTGCCTTCTAGATTGTTCAGGAAGATCAAACCACTTTGAATATGAACGTGTGTAGCACAGTGTGGGGCACAGTTACTGCTCTGTAAGTGCCTTCTTATTGTTGGTATTTTTAGAGCATGAGAGAGGGAAGAGAAAACCAAATAAACAGCAGCTGGAACTTGCTGGCCTTGCAGGCTGTTTCAGAGATTTCTGGGCAAGTTTTCTCTTCTCTCTTACTCCATTGGGGGTTTACCATATTAGTGTATTACTAATATTATATGTAATGTCTTATATTTTTGGAGCTCTGACCACAGAAGTTGCAGACTGGGAGCTATGTCTGGCCCACACAGTAGTGCAATAATTAAAAACACTTTTGTACAAGTTGTCAGCATCTAAAACACAGGAGATTTTACCTAAGAAATCCAGATTTCCAGGGCCCCTTAAGAATCAGAAGCTCTGGTCACACTTGGCTGGTCCCATGGAGAAGGGGAGTGGAAACCTGGAAAGGTATTCCATGCAGAGGGAACCTCCAATGCAAAGGTCCCCAGTCAAGGGTCTGCAGTGGGTCAGGTCAGCTGTAGGGGTCCCAAGGAGGGTCCTATTTCTCTGTGGCCATCAAGGCCCCTGGCTGCTCTCTCCAGGTGCCTAGTGTCAGAAGAGGCTGCATTTCCAGAAAAAACAAAAGGTTCCTGACAAGTCTCATGAAGATACGTGATTAGGAGGTTACAAAGCCTGCTGTCTCTGCTTCTCCCCAGGAGCTCCGTCACCCCCAAAGGTGGGCCTGTGGCTGCACCATCAGGCCCCTCCTCATCTCACCACCCGCAGCTTCTGCCATCCTTCAGTTGAGCCAAATGAAACAGCAGTTCCAGGATACGCATTTGTCATTAAAAAGAAAGAAAGAAAAAAATCAATCCTTTGGCCTCTTTGGCCTGAGCTAGTCGTCTGCCCGGAGACGCCCGGAGCCCAACAGTGCTTAAGACTCCGCGAGCCGCCGTCGCTCAAACTGGACTGAGTAAATGGCTCCCCGGGAACCATTATGGTCGATTGACTTGTCCAGCCGACGGCGTGGTGTGGGGGTGCCGTGGGTGGGAGACCACAGGGGTCACTAAGGCCGCTGGGCGGGGGCAGATTTCCTCAAGTGGGACGGTCACTCAGAGTCTGCACTGCTGGGGATACCTTCTGGGATGCCTGTTGTCCATTATGAGCACCCGTGGGTGCGGGTATGTACCGGGGTATGGTGTGGGCTGCAGAATCAAGCCCTGAACCTTCCCACCCCCGAAGACATTTAGTGTGGACTCTGGAGCCAGACGGCTTGGGTTTAAGTCCCAGCTCTGCCACTTACTAGCTGTGTGATCTTGGGTAAATCACTTAACCTCTCTGGGCCTCAGTTTTCTCATATGTAAAATGGGGATAATAGTAGTAGCCACCTCCTTAAGAACTGTGAAGATTAAGTAAGTTAATGCATGTGAAGTGCTGAGATCTATACCCAAAACATAGAAGCACTGTATAATGTTAAAATTAATAATTGCTATTCTTCTTCAGAGCTGTATATTCACCACTCATGGTAGAATTAATAATTACAATTAGTAATTCTATAAATAATAACAATGGGTAACATATATATAACTAATAATTATACATGGGAGGTATCACAATGAGCAAGGAAGGCGAGTGCCAGCTCTCACTGAGCCCACAGACAACAGGAAGGTGGGAAGCATGTGTCGGCAGACGGGTGTATAGTCAAACGCTGGGAATAGATTGGGAGACAACATGTGGCAAAGGAACTGCCTGGCTTTGGGCCTTGGGGAGACTTCCTGGAAGAAGTGACCCTTCAGCAGAGATCTCAAAGGCAAGGTCAGGGAAAAGCATCCCAGAAGAGGGAACAGCATGTGCTGAGACCCTGAGGCTGGTGGAGGAATTCTGCATACAGGAACTGAAGGAAGCAGTGGGGCTGGAGCGCCGATTTCGAGCAGGCTGTCGGGTCTGCCCCGTCCTCACTCCTGTCACCTGCCAGCTGGGAGCGAGGATGGAGGAGAAAATACGACACCGTGTGTGTGGCTGGGAGGGAAGGCTGTCTAAACAGGCACTTTGTGAACTGGCAAACACTGTAAAAGCCTTGGGTATCGCTTTTATTTTTTAGCGAGCTATTTGGTCCACTTCTCGATCCCCACTCCCACTTCCATCTGTGACTGTGCATGTAGGGCAGCCAGGACTCAAATCCCAGCTCTGCCACTTCCTGGCTGCGTGTCCTTGGGCAAGTTATTTCCCCTTTCTGAGGCTTGGTCTTCCCGTCTGGAAGATGGGTGTGGTGCTGCACCCCTGATGGTGGCCTCGAGGATGTGTCTTGCAGAGCTCTGGCTTCAGGGAGTGTGGTTGTCCCCAGGTGCTGTGCTGACATCCACTCTGCAGCTGGCCCAGCTGGGGACTGAGCACAGCAGGGATTCTGAAGCAGACTCTTACCTGGGACACATGGGACTCTTCTACAGCTCCATAGCAATATAGAAGCTTCCACTAACCAACTTGCCTTCCTTCCTCCCTCCCTCCCTCCTTCCTTCCTTCCTTGCCTCCCTCCCTCTCTCATTCCCTCCTTCCCTCTCTCCTTCATGCTGGTTCCCTCTGGCAGGTGCACATCTCCTTGCCATACAGTCCTGCCTTTGTGTCCAGTTTTCAGAGGACCATGTTGTCCTACAGGAGTGATGAAGTGGTATTGGGACATCTACATAAGGCTCCCAGTGCTTGGAGACACTCAGCCGAGGTCCCTGTCATGGCTTACTGGGAGGTGGGAGAGCTGTCACTCCCGGCATAGCCTCTTCCTGGTTGCCTGTCCATACTTGGCCCATTGGTCCCCCTTCCTGTGTGACCCTCCTAGTTCTCCCCCCTCATCCCCTGTCACTCTCCACTTCTTTATTCATGCCACCCGTGGCCTCCTCACTGTTCCTCAACACCAAGCACGTTCCAGTCTCAGGGCTTTCACCCCACTGTTCCCTCTCTCTGGGACACTTTCCCAGACATCTCCCTCCCACAGTTGGCTCAGTCCTCTGCTTAACTGTCGCCTCTTCAGAGAGGTCCTTCCTGACCTCTCTCCAAAACAGCTCCGCTCGTCTCCTTCCTCTGCTTTACCTGATGTGGTCCTGTGTGTCTATCTGTTCGTTTGTTTACTGTCCTCTCCCTCTCTGGGGAGGGCAGGGACATGATAAGAATTCGGTCCATATTTGAGTGATGGAGTGGTTGGATGTCACAGGAAGGGTGCGGTGGGGCGGTGGCCCCTCCACTCCACCTTGGGGGGCAAGCCCTGGGGGGCCCCAGCTGCTTCACCCACCACCGGCTCTTGAAAGTCGCTCACCCCACAGCCTCAGGCCTGTGGCGAATGAGGATTTATCTTTAGCTCCGTCAGTCTCACTTTAGGGTGACCCCAATTCCAGCCTGGGAGGTGGCTCCCATCCTAATTAATAAATCCATTAATTAATTGCCGGCATGCTGTGGGCCATTAGTGATGGTTTGGTAGCCTCAGTCACAGAGAGCTCAAAGCAGGTCCCTGCAGCCTGGGGGATGGCTGTCATGGGGGACACAAGACAGCCAGTTACTGTCTTCAGACCCGATGACATTCTTTTCCCAGGCCTGGTCCACGGGCCCACCTGACCAGTCCAGCAGGCATTGCAGAGGGGCTTGGGCTTCTGGACAGTGATCCCAGCGTTGAGAGGCTTTCCTTGTCACCATCCCCAGGGACCACTGTTTATAAATAGGTGGGAGACCAGGATTGAAATCCCATCTTTCCTGCTGTGGCTGGGCCTCAGCTCTTCCGTCTAAAACAAAGGTTGCCGGTTTGTTGAGACAGGTCATTCTTTTTTTTTTTTTTTCCCCCGAGACAGAGTGTCACTCTGTCGCCCTTGCCTAGACTTCAG
Source organism: Varecia variegata (assembly GCA_028533085.1). NCBI lineage: Eukaryota > Metazoa > Chordata > Mammalia > Primates > Lemuridae > Varecia > Varecia variegata. Next base: position 5,646,258 of record CM052452.1, read on the forward strand.
TGGTGTCATCATAGCTCACAGCAACCTCAAACTCCTGGCCTCAAGTGATCCTCCTGCCTCGGCCTCCCAGAGTGCTAGGATGACAGGTGTGAGCCACCTCTCCTGGCCCATTCACTCATTTAATGAACATTATTCAGCCTCTGCTATGTGTCAGATGCTGCTTGAAGCATTGAGAGTCCAGCAGTGAGCAAAACTAAGTCCTGCCCTCATAAAGCTGCTATTTCATAGTCATTTGGAAGCAGAAGTACTTTTCTTCAAGAGTTGTGAGAAGTAAAAAGCAACAGCTCAATATAAACACTTGGCCTAGGGCTGGGTACGTTGGAAGCCTTTCCTAAATGGTGACTAGTTTTCATTATTATTATCTTTATGAACAATTATTATTATCATCATCACTAAAATGTGAGGGCATTTCCTGTTGAATTTCAGTTGTCTTGGAGCAGCGCTGAAATGGTGGGAGCGTGGGCCTGGAGTGGGCAGACCTCGCTTTGGACCCTGGTCTTGCTGCTTCCTAACTGTGAGGTCAGCTCAGGGGTACCCAAGTCTGGGTGGAGCCTGGAGATTCCTTTGCAGCACTGGCTGCTCAGGTATCAGATGAGAGAAGCCAGGCGCAGGGACCCCAGCTACACCCCATAAGCAAAGGAGTCTCATTTTGGGCCTTCTTTAGCAAGGGCCAGTGTCCCAGCCTGGCCCACCAGAGCCAGCAGCCAGCAGCTGTAAGGTGGACCGGGTCCTCACACAGAAGCACAGGACAGGGCTTCAGGCCTCGCCAAATGCCGCTTGGCAGGCATTAGCAAGGCCAGACCTGGCTTCTGTGGGCTTTGGGGGGTCAGAAGAAAGCTCTTGGAGAGGCCCATGCAGGCCTGGGATTTCTTGAACAAGTAGCTCTTGCACTTTTTCTTACTGCATGCCGGTCACTGTTCATAGCCCTTTACAAAGTTATCTTGTTTAATTTTCACAACTCTATGAAGGGAAAACTATTTCTATCCCCATTTTGTAGCTGCAGAGTGAGGCCAGAAGGTTGAGTCCAAGGCCACATTTCCAGCAGGAGCAGAGCCAGGGAACTCGAACCCAAGGCTCAAAAGTCTCTTGGCCACCCATGTCCCCGTTCTGGACCCACTAGTGGGCAGAGGTGCCCGTCCCAGGGCAGAGCCTGCTCCTTATCCCCTGCCCAGGGGTTCTCCCATCTGCAGCCACGATGCTTATATTTTCCCCTTTATTTTCTTTTTCAAAAACCTCTTAAAACACCTTGCCAGTGTCAACTCATAGAAATGAATCTGGGCCCAAAAGCCTGAGAGGCATGGGGTTGGGGGGAGGTTTGTTTTATGAATAATGAGAAAGATCCCCTCTCCCCACCTGGAAATGAGCCCCACCCTGCCATCCATCCCGGCCCGCCTGCTGGGTCCTGGGGCAGCGTGGCGCGCCCTGTCGTCAGGCCTGCGTTCCGAAAGATGGAATTCTTGGCCTGGGCTGATAATAAGCAGGTATTGATTGCTGCCGTGGTCATTATCAAGATTTATTTAGTCAATATGGCCTCCCTGGTCAATAAATCGTGTCGTTGATAAAGAAGGAAGGAGATAGACTTGTAGCCTTTATTAAAAAAGTTTTTTAGATTTTTTTTTTTTTTAACAGCCACGTCCAGCTCCACTTTCTATGACTGTATCGGCTACACTCTACATTTTGCGTTTGTCTTTATAAGCTCTTTCCTTTCGTGGCAGAGCTTTCTGTCATAGCTCTGGTTTCCGGGGGCAAAGGCTTGGGGCCAGCGCTGGGTCTTGAGAATGGTTCTTAGGTTTAATCCTCACAACAACCCTTTGGGGTGGGCACTAGTGCTGTGCTATTTTGCAGATGAAGAAACTGAGGCCTCCTAGGAGGTCCATTCACTTGCCCAAGGTCACGCAGGACTCAGACTCCAGCAGTCTGGCCAGAGTCTTTGCTCTGAATTGGACATTTACCCAGCAAGTAGCAAATATTTATTGAGCATGTGCTATGGGCCCAGCAGTGCCAGGTGCTGGGTGTGGAAGGGCAAGCTGAACAAATAAATGTGTAATTACAGAAATAGAAAGAGCAGAGGAAAGAAACAACCAGAGTGCTGAGATCCAGATGGAGGGATACCTGTTACTCAGGGTGGTTATAGAGGGTTGCACTGAGTAGGTGACATGTAGACTGTGAGACCTGGACCATATAAAGGAGCAGGTTGGGTAGAGTCTGGGCAGAAGAGAGTTCACAGCTGCAGGCACAGCTTGTGCAAAGGCCCTGGGGTGGGAATCTATTTGGCACACCAAGGAGCTTAAGGGAGGCCAGTGTGCCTGGGGAGGGGATGAGGCCAGAGAGGCAGACAAGTCCCTGTCACACAGGCCCTTGTAGACCATAGTAGGTGCTGGGTCTGGTTGGATTTTGTTCTCAGGGAAGTGGGAAGATATTGAGGGTCTGAAGCAGGGGAGAAGCGGGATCCAGTTTATGTTTGGGTTGCATTGGGTTTTAATCTGATAAGGAATATTGAATGGGGAGGAGACATTTGGAAAATAGGTCAAAGAGAGCTTCTGTGACAAATTGGATGTCATTATCTCTGCCCAGAGAGGGTTCTGAGTGGTAGGAAGGCTTTGGGCACACAAATGTTGTGAGGATGAGCACCATTTGGTGTGGAGTTTGGAGAGGTCCCCCAGCTAGGTGGTAGCTGTGCATCCTCAGGAAGGGCATGGCTGATTCCCTGTGCAAGTGGTCAGCTGGTGTGGGTTTGGGGTCCTTTCATGGCAGGTACACAGTGGGTAAGGGGTGCCATCCTGCTCCACTGACATAGAGCTAGTGGGAAGAGGGTTGTGGGGAGTTAGGTTATGTTCTGAGACAGGCCCTTTGCCCACTGGTCTCTGTGGGCCTGGTTTCCAGTGTGTTCCCAGGTGCCACACGTTAGGAAGGACCATGAAGAGATGAGCTGACCAAGATGGTGTGGCAGTGCTCTGTCTCAGGAGGCCATGTCCTAGCCCTCGTATAGGAGGATGCTGTTGGGTGTAAGAGGAGTTGAGTGTATACCTGGGGAGTTACAGGGAATGTGGGCTGGAGTACAGAATAAAAAGACATTTTTTCACCCTTTAGTTTTATCTAATCTGAGAGTACTTGTGGACTGAAAGTCTATCGGGGGGTGGGGGATCACCTCCCTACCATCCATCACGTACTCATCCATTACCCACCTAACATTCTCTTATCTATTCATTCATAAATCTGCTCACTCATCTGCTATATTCATCCACTCAATACTTCATCTAGCTGTACTTCCCCATTTCTACTGATCTTAACCATCCATCTACCCATCCATGAATTCATCTATCCATCCATCCATCCATGAATTCATCCATGTATTCATTCATCTGTCCATCCAATTGTGCATCCCTCCATGCACCTATCCACCTATCCATTCATCCACTTGGCCACCCAGCAACCTTCTTACCCACCCATGCATGTATCTATACAACATCTACTCAGCCAACACCAGGAATGCAAAGATGGAGAGGGAGCAGTCCCTGTTCTTAAGGATTTTATAGACTGGTGAAGGAAGCAATGATAGAGAAATAACCCACTGTCATCGGCAAAGTAATCAAAGGCTGTACACAGAGCTGTGGGGGCCAAGAGGGGAGACAGCCACTGGCCCCACAGGCCTATGAGGTTGGTGGAGGCTGCTGGGGAGGACGCTAAGCTTGGGACATGTGGTTCTCTGCTCCCCCACTCCCAGTCTGGATATTCACTGATAAACTCCTTTAGCCTAGGCGGTGGATGGGTGGTCTCAGAGGGCAGCCTCTCTCCAAGGAGATGCCACAGGAACCATGGTCACCAAACCCCTGGATGGGCCCAGGAAGGACCAAGCTCTGTCCTATAGCAGATTGGAGCCCAGCAAGGTCCTTGAGAGAGACTTTTTTGGGCAAGGGGGGATCTGTGACCAAAATGGTGGACAAGGTTGGTCACCAGGCCTGCCACTGGGCCCGGGCTCCCTGTTTTCACCATTCAGTGCAGATCAGCACTACCCAACCTCTGAGTGATGCTCAGAGCCTGTCAGAAGCGGTCCCACCTGTGCTGTTGGACTGCTTCCGGTTCTGCAGAGAAGGAAACTGAGGCATAGGGTATATGAAGGAAGGGAGGGAAGAGAAACCCTCCACTCCATGTCCTTCTCCCCTGCTTAGCCACATGTGTGGCTCACATTCCATCTCCATTTTTGTGTCCCTCACCCACACTCCACCCACCACTCCCCTGTACAGCATCCCCTTGGCCCTCCTGGCACTACGTTCTTTTCATTTTCCTCCTACCTCTTGTTGCCATTTTCCTGATTCTCTTCAGACCCATTCTCCCCCAGCTGGCCTCTAAATGTGAGGGCCGTCTCTTCTCTGTGCCCTCTCTGTGTGACCTCATCTGCATCCACAACATCTGCCTCCCGGCTCTTCATTCTCTGCCTCAGGGCTCCAGACCTATCTACACAACCGCCTTCTTGACATTTCTTTTTTTAAAAAGCCACTTTATTGACTTTTCTTGAGTGTCTGTCTCAAAGATGTCTGTAGCTGAAGACATCCAAAACCTAACTCTCCTGGCCTCCATCTTAGGGTTGGCTTTACCCAGGTCTGCAAGACAGAAACCTGGGAGCTTCCCTGACTGCCTCCCTCTCCTGCATGCCCCTCACATCCAATCCATCGGTAAATCCTGGGGATTTTACCTCCTGGCTGCCTCCTGCCTCCCATCCCCTACCTCCAAGAGCCGTCTCCACCGTTGGCCCTTAGACCCATGCCCCCATCACCTCTTCCCTGGATTTTGGTCTCTCAGTTTGCCTTCCTGTACTGACTCCAGCCTCCCCCACTCTGTTGACACACAGCAGCTAGGGAGAATATTAAAAACCCTTTAAGAACCATTTCCGGGGGGATGAAGAGAGATTGGCTAATGGGTACAAATATACAGTTAGATAGAAGGAATAAAGTCTAATGTTCAGTAGCAGAGTAGGGTAAGTATAGTTAACAACAAGGTACTGTATACTTCAAAATAGCTAGAGGAGAGGACTTGAAATATTCCCAACACATAGAAATGATAAATACTTGAGGTGATGCATACCCTAAATATCCTGACTTAATTACTATACATTCTATGCATGTAATAAAATATCACATGTACCTCATAAATGTGTATAGGTAGTATATATCAATTTAAAAAAAGGTAAATCTGAAAAAAGAAAGAAAAAATTATTTCCAATGGCTCTCTATTGCCTTGAGGTAAAGACCTCAAAGTGACCTTCCAGGCTCAGCAGGGACTGACCATTACCCTCTGTTCTTGGTTTATAGTGTTGTTCAAGTTTTCTGGGTTTTTTTTTGTTAATCTTCTGTCTGGTTGGTCTATGCATTATTAAAAGTGGGGTATTTAAGTCTCCAACTATTATTGTTGAATTTTCTATTTCTCCCTTCAATTCTGTCAGCGTTTGCATCATGTATTTTGGTGCTCTGTTACTAGATGCATATATGTTTATAATTGTTATATCTTCCTGACCAATTGACCCTTTAATCATTATCAAATGTCCCTCTTTTTCTAGTAATGGGTTTTTGCTTAAAAGTTTATTTTGTCTGATACTTCTGTAGTCACTTGCACTTTCTTATGGTTGCTATTTGTATTACATGTCTTTTTTCATTTTTTCCTTTCATTTATTTGTGTCTTTGAATCTAAAGTGTATCTCCTGTAGACAACATTTAGTTGGATCATGTTTTTTTTTTTTTAATCCAGTCTAAAAACCTCTGCTCTTTGGTTGCATTGTTTAATCCATTCATATTTAATGTTATTGTTGATATAGTAGGATTTATGACTGCCATTTTGCTTTTGTTTTATGTATGTCTCATGTCTTTTTCGTTCCTCTCTCCCTCTTTTATGGCTTTCTTTTGCATTGAGTGAATATATTCTAATGTAGCATTTTAATTTTATTAATGGGTTTTTTAAAACTATATTTTTTGAGGTTTTTCTTAGAGGTTACTCCAGGGTTTACCATATATATCTTAACTTAGAATCGGATTAGATTTGTATTAGCTTAATTCCAGTATGCCCTTTTTTTTATTGGTACATTATAATTGTGCATATGCCCACTGTTCTTGATCTTGAGCCACATTCCTTGTGCCCTCCATGTTCCAGCCACACGTGACTTCCTTCAGTTTCCCGTGCACTACACCTCCCTGTGCATGACCTGCTCTCCCTGCCTGCAACAGTCTTCCCACACTGCTGCCCATCAACTCCTCTTTGACCCTTGGAGCTTGCTCAGTGTCATTTGCTTGGGGCATGCCTCCTGGGGCTGTGCACCCCCATCTCCACAGCACTTACTACAGCAGGGGTCAAACTTATCTCTGTGGATTACTGATTAACGCCTGCCTCCCTCTGTGGACTCTCATTACCATGACGGCACAGAGCAGCTTGTCTCCAGAACCAAGCAGCAGAGGGCAGAGCACATAGTAGGCCCTCAACAAAACAAACAAACCAAAAAACAAAAAATGGTCAAATCAACAAATAGGGTTGGATGTGAGTGTAGCACGACAGTATTTGTGTATGTCTGCATCTTTCTGTATACATATCTTTGCGTGTGTTTGTAGTCTTCACGTTTATATATCTGTGTCCTTGTGTGTGTATCTTGGTGTGTTTCTGCAGGTGTGTGTGTCTGTGTTCTTCTGTGTCTGCATTCACCCACGAGTATCTCTGTGTGTGTGTGTGTTAGTGTATGTCTTTATTCCTGTGTGCACCTTAGTGTGTCAGTGTGTGTGTATGTTTGTGTGCTCATGCTCCCAGGCAGAGCTTCTTTCAATGTCTCCTTGCCATGCAATTATATTTTGACTAGTTTGGTGTAGCATTTAATGATTTCCCCAAAGCTAAACACGGCCCCCTGAGAATTGATCTCACTGTGATGGAGCAGAGACAGGGGAACGTGGGTCCAGCGGCGGCGCTGCCTCCTCAGGATTGGCTGCCGCACCTGCCACCGCTCCCCAGCCCCAGCTTGATCCCTTCAAGGGGAAAACCCCAGGGGGGTACGTTGGTGCCGGGGCAGATTAGGGCTCCTGCCAGAGACAGACCGGCTCTGCTCTTGCCTGCTGTGTGAGGCAGCCAGCGGACTGCCCCTCTCCATGCCTCACTTTGCTCATCTCTGAAATGGGGGGAACAAAACCAGTCACTTCATAGGGTCTCCGTGTGGAGGAAGTGAGACAGTCCCTGTGAAGGGCCCAGCCTGGTGCCTGGCACATACCTGGTGCCCCATATATGTTGTTTGGTTGCCTGCTTTCATGTTTGTTGCCCATTAGTGCAGTGGCAAGAGGTGATTTCAGGCTGCAGTGTGGAGGGAAATGACTACAAAACTATCCTGCTTCAAGGTTGCCCTTTCCAAATGGCTTTTCTGGGGCCATTCAAGGGCTGTCCACCTGCTCTAGTGAAAGCAATGTGCTAACCCACTCATGCCCAGAGACATCCAGAGGCTTCCCACGGACATGACAGCATTTCCCCAGCAGAGATGGGATTTAGCCCCAAGATTTTCTGGCTTCTAGATATCTGCCGTCTGCTTCCAAGAGTCTAGCTGTAGCTCTCTGTCTCACTATCCCCACTTCTACATCCTCCCTGTCCCCGAACTGCCATACTCCTACACTTCCCAGCTTTTGCAATTGCTGGTCCCTCCGCCTGGAACACTGTTCCCATTGTTCTTTGCAGGCCTAAGCTGTCTTTCCCTGACTCCACACTGGGTTAGGCCGCTTCTCTACCTCCCACTTACATATCCTGGCCTGGGATGCTTTCTACACTACCAGGTGGTTCCCCAGTTCCTTTTTGGTTTCCCCTATCAGGTGGTGAGCTCATTACCCTGAATCAAAGGTACAGTACTGGGTGTGGTGATTGGCAAGCGCTGAATGCTCAGTGGCTTGATCAGAAGTCACATTTTAAGAACTCAGATTCCTGGCTTTTTCTTCAATGAGAGAGCTGGCATCCCTGGACCTGCCTTTCAGACAGGGCTGGGTTACAGGGGTGTGGATTTCCCATGTTGCACAGCCCCCACTGAACTGAGCCCTCCCTCTGTGGCCCCTGTAGCCATGTGAGTTAGCGGCGCTGTGCCAGGCATCAGCCGTGCTAACTTTGTGACTGGCACGGAGGTGACTCTGCCTTCTCTGGCCTCAGTGTAGCCATTCCAGAAAATGGACAGAATTTATAGGACCTTTCAGGGATGAAGAGCTCTGAAGATTTTTAAAAATTTTAATTTAACAAACACTTACCAAGAGTGGCTACATGCTAGGCATGACTCTAAGTGCTTCCTAATACCATCATTTAAATCATTTAATTCCTATAATAATTCTGTGGGGTAGGCACTGTTAATATCCCCATTTTGCAGAGGAAACTGAGGCACAGGGATGTTAAGTGACTTGTCCAAGGTCACACAGCAGAGCCAGGCAGTCTGATTGCAGAGTCTGTGTTCGCAGGCTGTCTTGCCTCATGTTATTTCCGTTAATACCCAAGGCAGGGACCGTGTCTAGTTGGGAAGGGGCTACTGTATGCTCAATTGCCCCCTTTCTTCCCCAGAAGCCAGTGTATGTGCAGGTCTGCCTCATAAAGGTCTTATGTCATAGTGGGTGGTTTTCTGTGGACAGTGCTGCCTGGCAGGAGTGGGGCCTGGGCCAGGATTGCTGGGAGTGGGCACCAACTAGCATCAAGGACGTCAGGGCCCCAGGGGCCACAATCGGAGCTGGTTGTCACAGCAGGGGTCACTGGGAGGGGCCAGGCCTATTTCCTGCCCTTCATGTCCTGGGGTAGCTGGACCCTAGGCCCCTCGGGCAGGAGCCCGGAGTCTCTCTGAGGACATCCTCTTCAGCCTCCGCAAGCAAGGGGGTTGGTCCCACAGCCCGTGGCCTACTTTGTGAAATTCATCTCTGGAAAAAAATTATTCTCTTAGCAGAGCAGAGCATCTTGGCATCTCGTGGTGGATGAGGCCTGCTGAGGCCTTCTGCCTCCCTGGAGTGGGGAGGAGAGAAACCCAGGCCCAGCGCCTGCTTTCCGTGTGGCCGCTGAGTTTGGGGGTCGTGACGAAGGCAGCCCCTAGCTCCCAGCCCCGAGCTGGCCCAGCTGCCTTAGCGGCCCCATTGACGCCCGTCTCCTGCCCCCTGCCCAGGATGGCAGCCTCAGCAGGGTGGGGCTGGCCCCGCCGCCCAGCAGGTGAGTGGGCTTGGGCCAGAGTATAATTTGTTTCTGTGGGATGTATTGATAAGCTGCCCTAATTAAGCACCTTGCTAATGAGAATCAAACCACCTTGCTGGGAGTCGGGCAGAGCTGAGGCTAGCTCTGCCGTGAACCAGCCGTGGTCCTGGGCCAGCCACTTAGCTGCATGGGGGTCTCAGCTTTGTCCTCTATAATATGGGGCTTCCTGCCTTCTTTCCCCTCCACAGCTAGGTTGTGTGGTTTGCTGTGCCCTTCCTGCCACCACTTGTGACTGGCCCCTGGAGGACTCCGGGGCTGTTGAGATCTGAGGCAAAAGGCGGAGGCTAATTATGGCTTTCTCTGGGAGGAGTTCTTGTCATTGGTGGTCAGATCCATCGACCTGTTTCTCATACAGGCAGGAAAGGGGGACACTGAGGATGAGGATGGTTCTTAAAATACACGTCTGTGGGCATCTGTGTAAATGTGTCAGTCATTTGTGCTAACAAACCACCCCAAACTTAGTGGGGTGAAACAATTATTTTATGCTCATGGATTCTGTGAGCCCAGAATTAGGACAGAGTCCAGTTGAATCAGCTCGTCTCTGCTCCGTGATAGCTGGGGCGACTCAAAGTTTGGGGGTAACTTGACAACTCATATCTGGCAGTTGATGCTGGCTATCAGCTAGAACCTCAGCTACCTGGGGGAACACCAATGTACGGCATCTCCCTGTGGTCTCTCTGTGTGGGCTGTGTTGGGCTTCCTCACAGCATGGTGGCCGGGTTCCAAGAGGGAGTGTCCTGAGAGAGCAAGATAGAAGTGAAGGTGTTTTCATGCTCTAGCCTTGGAGGTTGCTAGCTTCACTTTCATCACCCTCCTGGTCGAGGCAGTAACAAAGGTTGGCCCAGGTTCAAAGGGAGAGGCTGTAGACCTCACCATTCAGTGAAAGGAGCATCAAGGTCACCTTGCAAGAAGCCTGAGTGGTGAGATATATTGTGACAGCCATCTTTGGAAAAGACAATCTGCTACAGTAAGGGTGGTGGTTCAGGCGATTCAAGGCCAATTGTGACAGGCTGTGAACAGAGCAAGTGTGACAGGAAGTGTCTGAGTGGGAGAGAAGGTGTGGCAGGAGGTTGTGTGGGGTAAGTTGGTGTGACAGGAAATGGCTGAGTAGGGAGTGTGACAGGAAAGTTGTGTGAGGAGAGTATGACAGAGATAGCTGTCCAAAGAGAGTGGGTGTGACACGAAGTGGCCAAGCACGAGTGGGTGTGATAGGAGGTTGTGTGAGGGGAGCGGATGTGACAGGATGTTGTATGAGGGGAGTGGGTATGACAGGAAGTGGTCAAGTAGGGAGTGGGTGTGGCAGGAGGTTGTGTGTGGGGTGTGAATGTGACAGAGATAGTTGTGTGAGGGGAGTGAGTGTGATAGGAGGTTGTGTGGGAGGTAGTGTGTGACAGGAAGTGGCCAAGTTGGAGTGGGTTCAAAAGAAGGTTGTATGGAGGGGGTGAGTGTGACAGAGATGGCTGTGTGAGGGGAGTGGGTGCGATAGGAAGTGGCCAAGAGGGAGATCAGATCTGGCTTTGCCAGAGTCCGCCATGATGGAAATGGGCCTGACGGTGACAGTGCCCAAGATGCCAGCAGCACTGTCTTTCCTTGCTTTCCAAGCTGCCCCCTTGAGGCCCTCGGGGTGACCAAGCGGATTCCAACATGGGGACTCAGGCCCGGCCAGTGCTCTCCTCTAGTGGGCCCTGTGTTGCTCCCTGCCCTGGCCCCCACCACCTTCCTCTCTTCCTGTGGGCTCTGTGCTCCCCACTCTACCAGCAGCCTCCCCCTCTTCCAGAAAGAGCGACTCCCACCTCAACAGCCTGGAAACACTCCAACTACCGTACTTTTCTTCAAATAAAAGCAGCTAATTAACATTATTCTTTAATTATTGCCTTTATCAACAAGGGGTCTGATTTGTACCAGCAGGATAGTTGCTTTCCCTTAAACTACCCAAGTGAATGCTTCAGTTCCTGGTGCTTTTGAAATGAATTTGATGTCATCTGCCCAGAGTCACTTAATGGGGACGCCTGGGTAATGACTGAACGCGCTAACTCCGTTAGCAGCCCTGGAAGCATGTAATTTGGCCCCTCAGGCAACAGCACTTTTGAAATCTCTGGATAGTTTTGAACTCTCTGTTCTTAATTAAATATGCAATTTTTCACGGTAACCAGGTTAATTCTTTTGTGTTGTGTTGTAATACTGTTAGGAATTTTCATAGTTCTTATTAAACATTATTCAGGCATTGTGAATTCCATAATTAAAAAAAATGAAAAGAACAAAGCCTGATTCACTCCTTTCTTTTCCCTGGCTAATTTATCAAATGAATTTTGCAAATTTTTCTTTCTGTCCCCAGACAGTGTGGCAAGTATTTTAAAGGGGAAGGATTTAATTGCCCTGTAGGGATTGGCTGGTTATGAAGGATTTGGCTGTTTGATTAGTAAACCCAGTTGGGAATGGTCTAATGCTCCATGATCTTAAAAATTGTCTGATTGTACCCTCTCTAAGGAGGCCTCTCTTTTCGTTATGTAGAGCATCAACTTCACACAAGTGTGATTATTAGGTAGTGAGGAAGGGGAGAGAAAAAGATCTGACTTTACTTTAAATTGGGGATCTTGGGAGATTTTTACCCCCATTTCCCTGGCTGGGGAGGAGGGGAGAATATGGAAGAGACAGACACAGACAGAGAGCAATTCTCAAATCTCAGGTACAAGAGCAGGTGGAAGGTGGCTGAGAGGGTGGGTACAAAGGGACATTTTATTGCATCCTTATAGGGAGTGGCACCCGCCACGCTGGTCAGCTGGACAGGCCACTCGTCAGCTGAGGAGGCCCCTCTTTACAGGGCTTCTGGGGCAGGAAGAGTAGGGGAGAGATATGCTTCCGTTCTAGAATTAGGCGGCCTGGTCTCTGAAAAATGTACAGACGCGCCACTGAGTGTGCTGAGTGTGAGCAGAGAGCACTGTGCCCCCCTAAATGTCCTTGATAAGGCCAAGGCCCCCATGTCGAGGGGCTTCTAGGCAGAGATAGCCAGGCCCTCGCGGGGAGGAGAGCAGGAGCCCTTGCTGCCTGATTCCTGGACCTTTTGTTTTCAGCGAGGGCCCTGCTTAGGCCCCGGTTTTCCCCATCTGCAAAATGGGGCCAGTGACTCTTCCAACTTTGCTGGGTCCGCAAGTGCTAGCTTTCTGTATCCTAGAGGTGGGAGACGTGGGAGGGCCACGTGACGTAGGGCCTTGAGAGTCATGGTGAAGAACTGGGATTGTTTTCTAAGGGCAAGTCTCCTTAGATCTTGGAGGAAGGGAAGGATGATCTGGAAAGGGGTATTGCCAAAAGGGGGGGCGGTCCTGGCTGGGGAGGTGCAGGAGAGGGGGCCTTTGTGCCAGAGGGTGGGTTCTGCCAAGCAGCCCCTTCCTCCCCACCTACCCCTACCAGACTTAGCATCTTTAGCCCTGAGTTCTGGGGACCTCCCACTCCCACCACTGCCCTTGGGATCCTGACTCACATGGTCTTTCTAGCAGGTCACAGGAACCTCCTGGGAAATTAAATTATGGCAGGAAGGTGGTGGTGACTTATGTTAGGTCATGTGGCAATGCCCTTGCTTGATTCTCTTGGTTAAAACTAAGAGTCTTGGGCCGGGCGCGGTGGCTCACGCCTATAATCCTAGCACTCTGGGAGGCCGAGGCGGGTGGATTGTTCGAGCTCAGGAGTTCGAGACCAGCCTGAGCAAGAGCGAGACCCCGTCTCTACTAAAAATAGAAAGAAACTATCTGGCCAACTAAAAATATATATAGAAAAAATTAGCCGGGCATGGTGGCGCATGCCTGTAGTCCCAGCTACTCGGGAGGCTGAGGCAGTCGGATCGCTTAAGCCCAGGAGTTTGAGGTTGCTGTGAGCTAGGCTGACGCCAGGGCACTCACTCTAGCCCGGGCAACAGAGCGAGACTCTGTCTCAAAAAAAAAACAAAAAAAACTAAGAGTCTTGGACCCTGAGCTCTTCCTCTAGGGATCTTTATAGAAATACCATATCACATTGCCACACCCTCTTATCTGCTTAAAAATTTTCATTGGCTCCCTATTGCTCATGGGATGAAGTCCAAACTTGTACCTTGGCCCATGAGGCCTGTTGTGATCCTCCCCAACCTCATCCAGCTCCAGCATGTTGCCTCTTTTTTTTTTGAGACAGATTCTTGCTCTGTCGCCTGGGTTAGAGTACAGTAGTGTCATCATAGCTCACAGCAACCTCAAACTCCTGAGCTCAAGTGATCCTCCGGCTTTAGCCTCCTGAGTAGCTGGGACTATAGGTGCACACCACCAGGCCCAGCTAATTTTTCTATTTTTGTTTTTGGTAGAGATGGGATCTTGCTCTTGCTCAGTCTGGTCTTAAACTTCTGGCCTCAAGTGATCATCCTGCCTCAGCCTCCTAAAGTGCTAGGATTATAGGATTGACCCACAGCGCCCGGCCAATCCATGTTGTCTCTTGCCAGACTTTCTTGCCCCCAAGTCCCTCAGCCAGGCTTAAACTTAAATGCCTTATTCTCTCTTATCTCTGGACCTTTGCGTATTCTGTTCCCCTATCTGGAACATCTCTAATCCGGGAGGCTGTCCTGAACCTCCTGGCTGGATTAGAGGGCTCTCCCCATGATAACACCCATCACAGTTGATTAGGATTGCTTGCTTTGCTTTTTTATTTTTAAGGCCCATGATGGCAGTGTTTGTGTTTGTCTTGTTGACTCTTGTCACAAACACAGAGCTTGGGACACATTAGTATCCATCGATGGCACCATGGTTCTGCTGCTCCCGGAGTTTCAGGGAGCAGGACTCTCACTCCTAACCTTGCTGGAACCTAGCAGGAAGCAGGGCTCTATTTGGTTTGAAGATGCCAAGAGGGGCAAATTCCACTTCCCCCAGGCCTGACTGAGTCCAGCCTACAGCTCTGGAAGGCTCTGTTGGAGCCGACAGCTTCTGTGAAGGGAGGACTTAAATGGAGCCATTTCTTGAGGGCAAAGGAAATAGTTAGGCTGCAGTGGCCACCCTCAGAAACTGAAAAGGAAGGCTTGGCCCCCTCCCTCTTTCTCTCCATTATCAGCTTAATCCTGGGGATGGCCAGGGCCAGGGATGAAGAAGACCAAAGGAAATGACACAGTTATCTTCCCTCTAAGAAGAGCGTGAGGCCTTCAGAAAGGAAGTGAGCGGTGACACCTGCCATTTCCGAGCCTTGGACTCTAGGACCTCCTGTGTGCCCCCCGGGCGGCCATAGGAGGTTTCCCCGCATGGCTGTGGCCTTGTGGAGGCCGGTCCCTCGCTGACTGGTGAGGCTCCGCAGGTGCAGAGCGTCCCCGGGCAGGCACGCATGCGGGGGAAGGACGATGCCCGCTTCCCAAGGCTGCATCCCAGGATCCCCGCACGACACGCGCGCGGCTTCCTTTGCTCTCCCTACTTCCTATTTTTATTCCTGTTTGAGTCATTAGGGGACAAAGAGGAGCCAAGGAATGCTTTTGGGGATTGGGGTAGGGGGAGGCCACAGAAGGATCTTTGAGGAATCCCATGACTGCAAGGGAAAAAAGGGACTTAAGAAATTAATTTTGTATGATGAAGGGCATGTCGCCGCACTGTTGTGGGGCTCTGAAAACAGAGAAAAGGGGACAGAGACGTGAAGAACACAGTCCCCTGTTCACGGCAGCACTTTTCTGTCTAGTTTCTTCTACATCCAATGCGACATCATGGTCTTTTCACTTAACATCTGCATTAGCCTTTTCCACGTCATTTTGCTGTCTTTAGAACAACCATTTTACCAGCCTAATATTCTGTGAAGTGAGTGGATCACTGTCCCCTCAGCCTGGCCCTGTCCCTGGGCACCTCTGGGGTTTTTGCTTTCAAATGCTGCTGTGATGGGCCGGGCGCGGTGGCTCATGCCTGTAATCCTAGCACTCTGGGAGGCCGAGGCGGGCGGATCGCTTGAGGTCAGGAGTTCAAGACCAGCCTGAGTGAGACCCCGTCTCTACTAAAAATAGAAAGAAATTATCTGGACAACTAAAAATATATATAGAAAAAATTAGCCGGGCATGGTGGCGCATGCCTGTAGTCCCAGCTACTCGGGAGGCTGAGGCAGTCGGATCGCTTAAGCCCAGGAGTTTGAGGTTGCTGTGAGCTAGGCTGACGCCACCGCACTCACTCTAGCCCAGGCAACAGAGCGAGACTCTGTCTCAAAAAAAAAAAAAAAAAAAAAAACCAAACAAACGCTGCTGTGATGGAAGGACCGTGCTTCGGGTTTTACTAGCTTGGCCCTGTTCCCGGCAGGGATGGATCGGGGGGCCTCGTGGCCAAACACCTGGCTGTAGAGTCAGGCGCACCTGGGTTCCAATTCTGTCCGTGCCAGTGAGACTTCAGTGTGTGCCTCAGTTTCCTTGTCTGTGGAGTGGGTGCCCTCATAGACTCACTCACAAGGGAGCGTTGTCACGATTAGATGAGTGAATTTACCTGAAGCGTTTAACTCGGGACGAGCACGTGGTGAGCACACTGTGGCGTTAGTGCTTCCCTAGCTGCCGTGGGTCCGTCATGCCCAGAGTGGGTGGGTGCTTGCCTGATCCTTGTGGAGTGAATGAGGATGGCACATTCACAGGTAGGTGCTTTTCTGCCTGTGCTGGTGCGTACGTTCCCGTCGGGGACACTCGTGTAGAGATACAGATGTGTGTGCGTGCACACGTACACACTTGCACATACGCTCACTCTGCTAAAGCCAAGGGAGTGCACAGGGCCATGCTGGTGGAGGGTCCACGAGCATTTCATTGTGATTAAATATTTATCTGGGGCTGTAATGTGAACGTGGCACTTCACAGTAGATAAAAGGACATCATGTAAAAAAGGCCTGAAAAGCTTCAGGGTCCCACTCAGCATAGAGGCAGCTGGCACTAAGGAGGCAGAGTAGGGGGGCTCGGGTGAGGGGAGTCATTCATCAGTCTCTCAGTCATCCATTTGACAAGTATGTATCCAGCACCTACTATGTGCCGGGCCCCGGGCCACGGGGATGCCCTGGTGATCAGAACAGACTTGCTCTCTGCCCTCCTGGTGCTGTTGGTCTCCATGGTATTTAGAAATAAAATCCCTTAAGAGACCGACGTTAATCATGTAATCACACACATTTGAAATCGTAAGCCTTGCTAAGGGCTGCACAGAAAATGAGCCAGGAATGATGAGATTGTATGACAGGGATTAGTCAGGGAAGAACGCCTGCATTAGCCAAGTGAAGAGGGGGTTGTGGTAGTCCAGTCAGAGGACTACAGCGGCATATGCAAAGGTCCTGGGGTGGGAGGACACACCTCTGGTCACGCCTCTGGCTCCAAAAAGTGAAAGGCGGCCAGTGTGGCTGGAGCACATGGTGAGGGACAGAGAGGTGGGGTGTGGCTGGGCAGGATGGGCAGGGTAGGTTCAAAACGGGGCCTGTAGGCCCTGCTGAAGTCTTTATCCTGAACAGAGGGAGCCGTGGCTATGGAAGTTGGGGGGATAGATGAGGAGGAAGATTGGAACAATTTGAGGGCCTGGAGCCTGGGGTGGGAGAAGTGGCCAGATAAGGGAGCTTAGCTGCTGCCACTGCCATCCTCTGGCCCAGGACCACATGCCTGGCCTCTGTGGGCATCCAGAAAATTCACCCATCTATGGGACCGAGCAGGCCAGGATAGGCACAGAAATAAAGCAGTTTCCCTAGGCAGATGGGGAGGGAGTTGGGGATAAGCCTTACCACGTTCAAATATTCGCTTCCTTTCTGCCATTTATTATTTACCCAGGGGCTTGTGAAAAAGAAAAGGATCCAAGAAAAAAGAAAAACAACCCCCCCCCCCGAAAACCCACATCCAACATTGCTGTAGGCACTCAGCCTGAGGGAACAAGTATTTTTATTTCTCCAATATTCGTGAGTGTGTGAAATGCTGTGCTAAAACTCCAGGCCCTGCCAGCACAGGGGGCTCTGGGGCTTTGAGGCCATCGGGAGCGGGGTGCTGTCATCCCCAGTGAAGGCTGGCGCAGGGGCCTGAGCTCCTGGTTCTCATCTGCCTTGTGTTCCAGTAACCCCAGCATGGCCTGCGTGGGGGCTGGCGGCTCTCAGGCTGGCTGGTTTCTGGAATGGTGAAATTCCCGAATGAGAGGTTGGAAGGCAGGGAGTCCAGGGGATTTGGCGGCTGCCCCTGCATAGTAATATTCTGGGCCTCACACATTCTTATTAGCATCGTAATCGCTCCAAAATACTGATTCATTATCGCACTCGGAGCTGCAGACTGAGGCAGTGGGGTTTACTAGTTCCATATGAGCCATTCTGGGCTGTTGAGTAAATATTGCTCATTCTGAAAAATTGGGTAAATGTGTGTTTATGCTGTCGACGAGTGAGGCACCAGCCAAGTAGGTAGTTGGTGTCTGGGCCGGCGCCAGGCGAGGTGGTAAGGGGCAGGGGAGTGCCCACTCTCCGAGAAATGTCCGGTTCATGCCTGGCTGGCCTTGGAAATACCCTTCTGGACATGGAGGTTAGGATTGGGAAAGGGGTTTCACCTCAAAATCAGGGTAGAAGGAGTTTCATGTTTCTTGTGCTTATGGAAATGTCTCAGGGGTCCCAAGCTCATAGGGACCTGTGATTGGATTCAGAACTGGAGGGCTGGTCATTGCAGGCAGCAGGAGGCAGTGTGGTAGGCAGTAAATGTGCAGGTGAAAGGGTTCAACTCTAGGGTCCCTGTTCTGCCACTTGCTAATCATGGGACCCCAGGCAAATTGCTTGACCCCTCTGCAGCCTCAGTTTTCTCATCTGTAAAGTGGGGATGATAAAAGAACTTCCTCATAGGGTCTTTGTGGGATTTAAACAAGCATAGACTTATAAACTTTGAATGGTGCTGACACTGCATGCAAGAAATGTTTGCGGCTATGCAATTCTGGTATAGCATGGAGAGAAGGCTTGCATTTGGTTCTGGCTATCTCAGGGGTTCTTTGACTTTGAGAGTCTGATGAATTCAGATGGATCCTCTCTTTAGAAAAAACATGATAGAGACAGCATTTTGCATATAGTTTCAGGAGGTTGAAGAATCCCCTAAATCTAGCCATGTACCCCAAGTCAAGAGCTCCTAATTTCTGTCATGAATCACTTTGCTCTGGGGTGGAAGTGAGGCACAGGATTTGGAACTTCCTAGCATGAGGTTTCAACCCAAGGCATGGCTTTCACCCTAGATCTGCCTCATATCTGCTGTGACATCGGACAAGTTGGACAAGCGAAGACCCATCTCTGAGCCTCAGTCTTATAGCCTAGTGCCTGGCACACAGGACACACTCAGTACATATCATCATCCTCTTAATTCCTCCAGATTGAAGAACTAGGAGTTGCTAAATGTAGACTCTGCCTCTCTGTTGCTTTTAGTCTGTGTATAATAATTTGATTATCTGAAGTTCTTTGTTTCTTTTGTTTTCCTGTTTTTTGGGTTTTTTTGAGAGAGTCTCGCTCTGTTGCCCAGGTTAGAGTGCTGTGGCATCAGCCTACCTTACTGCAACCTCAAACTCCTCAAGTTTGAGGAGCTCAAGGGATCCTCCTGCCTCAGCCTCCCAAGTAGCTGGGATTACAGTTGTACACTACCATGCCTGGCTAATTTTTTCTATTTTTAGTTGCCTGGCTAATTTCTTTCTATTTTTTTTAGTAGAGATGGGGTCTCACTCTTGCTGAGGCTGGTCTCAAACTCCTGACCTCAAGCGATCCTCCTGCCTCAGCCTTCCAGAGTGCTAGGATTACAGGCGTGAGCCACCGCGCCCGGCCCATCTGAAGTTCTTGAGTCTGATCCTGCTATTGTTGTGTCTGTTGATTCTTGCACATAGTAGACCAGCTCCTTGTGTGTTTTGTAATTTTGGCTGGAGAGGTCATCTTAGCTAGGATTGTGTTTCTGAGAGTTCTGTGTGACCTGGATTGACCCTAGTGCAGAAGTCAGCCATATAGTATTAATAAATAAAATATTTATGGCTTTGCAGACTATAGTCTCTAACATAACTACTCAACTCTGCCATTGTACAAAAGCAGCCATAAAAAAAACATAAATTATTGGCTGAGCTCAGTGGCTCACACCTGTAATCCTAGCAGTCTGGGAGGCCGAGGTGGGAGGATTGCTTGAGGTCAGGAGTCCGAGACCAGCCTCAGCAAGAACAAGACCCTGTCTCTACTAAAAATAGAAAGAAATTAGCCGGACAACTAAAAATAGAAAAGATAAGCCGGGCATGGTGGCGCATGCCTGTAGTCCCAGCTCCTAGGGAGGCTGAGGCAGGAGGATAGCTTGAGCCCAGGAGTTTGAGTTTGCTGTGAGCTAGGCTGACACCAGGGTACTCTAGCCCAGGTGACAGAGTGAGACTCTGTCTCAAAAATCAATTTATTTATTTATTTATTAATGGTTGTGGCCGGGTTTGGCCCAGGGTGGATAGGATTTGGTCCTCAGGTTATAGTTTGCTCTATGCTGGAGAGATGTTGTATTTGCTTTTGCTTAATATCCATCAGTATTATCAAGTGAGAATGATTTTTGAAGTTAATTTCTCAGTCAAGAGCAGTAGTTCTCAAAGTGTGGTGCCCGGACCAGCAGCATCTGCATCCCCTGGAAATTTGTTAGATATGGAAATTCTTCAGCTCCAACCCAGGCCTACTGAGTCAGGAATCCTGAGGATGGAACCCAGCAATCTCTACTTTAGTAAGCCATCTAGGTGATCGTGATGCATGCTCAAGTCTGAGAACTCCAAAGGGAGTATAAATTTGAACTCCAGACCCCTGTGAGTGCAGACACATGGTCACAAATTCTCAGGTGAGGCTGCCTTTTGATTTTCCAACCTAGAGGCAAGGCCTAGAGACAGGTCAAGCCATGTCTTCTCCCAGTGTTAGTGGACAGAAGTGTTCTGACCCACACTGTCACTGAGGGTGACAGCCTCTGACTATTCAAGGAGCTCCTGTCTCACCCCTTCATTGCGGAGGGCACTGAAGTGTCAGTTCACATACGTAGCAGTCTGATTTTTGAGTTTCCTCTTCAGTTTTGGCCCTTGGGATGCTGGTATACTTTATTCAGTATTTCTGGGTGTTTCGTAGTGGGAGTGTTTCGGGTTATGTTATTATACACAAAAGTCCTCTCAATTTAAGGAAAAGTTGAGTTTCTCCTTTAGAATTCTTCTTTGGAATGTCTGGCAGCCCCGTACTTCTCTTATAACCTGACACTTGTCACTTAACCCTGGGGTCCAGGCCTACTTTGTCACTCACAGGGACCAGAGGCCAAATAACTACCAGGGATCTCTCCACCTTACCTTTGCCTGGAGCTGGAATTCAGTCCAGCCAACATTTGTTGAGCCCCCACTGGGTGAGGGATGAGGGGAGTTTGTACAAGTGACAAGTGTCTGTGTTATAGGACGCTACCCCATGGTCAGTGTACCTAGGGACCTTCCTCTATCCTAGCATGTAAATCCCCTTATGTCTCCCATGGAAGGTTCTGGGAGCTCTTGGCCACTTCATTATGCATGACTGAAATTCTACAAGGGCAAACCAGACACGTGACATCTGCCACCCGACATGGTGTTGACCCGCTGGGTAGTATAGGATGTGCCCTGTTGTTTGAAGAGCATCATGTTGAGGATGAAGTGACGGAGGGAGGCCACATGGTGTGCCAGGACATGGCCCTGGGCAGAACTCCACTGCCCTCAGGATTTTGAGGAAAGACGGAACCTTTGGGCAGTGACTCGGCCATTCTTGTGTCAGTAAACTACCCAGAAAAATAAGGTCCCACGCAGAGCTTCAGCACAGGTGGAATGGTTCCATCCTCCAGCTCCCAGATTCTCTTCAGAGAAGCCCATCGGAACCCCCTAGCAAGAGTCACCTGCCCTCCTTGGCTGTCACACTCTGGCCCAGCAGGTCTGGCTCACTGGGAACGGATTTTGCCCACTTTTAAGAAGTGGCCGCAGACACTCGCAAAGTCTCTCATGTACGTCTCCCCAAGCCCTGCTAACCTGCTGGCATTCAGCATAATTCTCCCCCCTTTATCTTTGATCTCAAAAAAGATCATCTTGAAAAGGATTGTTTTGTGTGCAGTTTACCCAAATGCCACTTTTTCTAATTTTGCCAGAGTTGCCCACCCCCTTCCCCCCTTCCTTTCATTTCTTTCTTGGATTTGCCTTGGGGTTGGCTTCCTCGAACCAAAATAATTCTCACAATGCATGGGGAAAAGTGCTTCCTGCGATGAATGACATCCGTATGAAAAGCCAGCCAGCCGGCCGATTGCTGTCCTTTGAAGACGCTTGTCAGCGAGTGCTGCGGTGAAGTGTCAGGCATCACCTGGGGTGACTGTGGAGACGCCTGCAACAGCGAGCTTTTTTTCCAGAAAGGCTTCAGCCCAAACTTTGGGCTCTCAGGGGACCGAGGAGCAGCATCCATTTTCTGAAGAGATGAAAGGCGATGCTGGCTTGAGCAGCTGGTGTTTTCTCCTGTGTTCTCGGCACGGCCCTGCAGCAGTGGCTTCGTAGCTTACCTGCTCTGCCTCTCCCGCTTCGACTCTGGTCCCTTCTTTTCTGATTTGCGTGCCTACTCGAGGGTCTGGTAGCTACAGGCAGACCCCTGAGAGGAGAGGAGACGGGGTGCTGGCAGTGCCCCCATGGCACTCCTGTGGGAGGGGAGGGGGAATCTCACGGTTAAGAATGTGGCTCTAGAGTCAGACTTGTTCCGGGTTCACATCCCACATCTGCCATCCTTACTGAGCCAATCCTGTCACCTCTCTGAGCCTCAGTTTTCCCATCTGCAATATGGGGTTATTGGGTTTAGTGTAGACAATACAGGGAAAGTACTTCCTTAGCACAGTGCCA
The DNA here is from genome assembly GCA_028533085.1 of Varecia variegata. Lineage (NCBI taxonomy): Eukaryota > Metazoa > Chordata > Mammalia > Primates > Lemuridae > Varecia > Varecia variegata. The sequence continues at coordinate 5,668,292 of CM052452.1, forward strand.
GACACATAGTGAGGCTCGACAAAGTTCAGCTGTGGCTCCCCTTTCCCGATTCACCCTGGTTGACCCTCCCTCACAGTCCATGCCCCAGCCATATGGAAGTTACCACAGCTTCTGGAAGGCGGCATTATCTCCTCTCCCCTTGCCCACAGTAGCTTTCCATGCTTGGTCTATCCACTGGACTCCTATTCATCTGTCGACACCCTGGTTAGGTGTCACCTCTTGGTAGGTCTTTTCAGTCAGCAACCCCCACAGCCCAAAGTCAACCGTAAATCAAGTCTTGCTGTGTATGTGTGTGTGTATGTGTGTAGCTTAAACAACAGAAATTTATTTTTTCTAGTTCTGCAGGCTAGAAGTCTGAGATCAAGGTTTCCACAGGGTTGGTTTCTTCTGAGGACTCTCTTACTGGCTTGTAGATGACTGTCTTCTCCCTGTGTCACCACATGGTCTTCCCTCTGGGCATGTGTGTCCTCATCTCCTCTTACTGTAAGGACACTAGTCAGAATGGATTGGGGCCCATGATAATCTCATTTTTACCTTAAATACCTCTTTAAAGGCCCTATCTCCAAATATACATTCTGAACGACTGGGGGTTAGGACTTTAACATATAAATTTTGGGGGAGCACAGTTAACAAGGTCAGTACCCCTAGGTGTGTTTCCAGACAACACCTGCATGGGCTTCAGTCCCGCAGGACTCTAGAGCATGGCTTTTGATGGCTCCAGGGCCCAGCTCCCATGACAGGCATACCCCACAGGGCATGCCTTGCCTGGAAGCTCCTGGGCCTAGAGCTTGGCTGTCCCCCACCCCCACACCCAATTGAGGCCTAGGCACGCATCTCCACACTACTGGTCTTACGAGGAGTTTGTAAGTCTCTGATCTGCCCACAGCAACCACAGAGGAGCCAGGAGCCAGAATCTCAGGTATCAGAGGCCAGAGGGTCAGGAGAATGGGCATGCCCGGGCACTCTGCCTGCACTGAGACAGCCGAGCACCAAGAGGGGGTCTCCAGACATCTCTTAGGACCACACAAGAAATGAAACTGTTGTTAACACTATCTGTGGGTTAGTTCGTTCATTCTTTGTTTCCCTTCCTGTCTGTCTTTCTGTCTTTCTTTCTTTCTTTCTTTCCTTCTTTCCTTCTTTCTTTCTTTCTTTCTTTCGCTTTCTTTCTTTAGAGCCTAAGAGTTTTAGAGTTTTAGGTTCACCGCAAAATTGAGATTTCCCATATACTTGCTGCCCCCTCACATGCACAGCCCTCCCCCCGTTATCAACATCCCCCACCAGTGTAGGACATTTGTTACAAATCAATGAACCTAGGTTGATGCATCATTATTAACCAAAGTCCATAGTTTAGGGCTCATTCTTGGTGTACATTCTGTGTGCTTGGGCAAATGTATAATGACATGTATCCACCATTGTATTATCATACAGTGTATTTTGCTGCTGTAATAATCCTCTGCGTTCCACTTATCCCTCCCTTCTCCCCACACTCCCTGGCAACCACTGATCCCTTTACCGTTTCCATAGTTTTGCCTTTTCTAGAATGTCATATAGTTGGGATTGTACCATGTGTAACCTTTTCAGATTGCCTTCTTTCATATAGCAGTGTGCGTTTAAGGTTCCTCCTTGTCTTTTCATGGCTTGATAGCTCATCTCTTTTTAGTGCTGAGTAATAGTCCATCATCTGGATGTACCACACTTTATTTATCCATTCACCTACCAAAGGACATTTTAGTTGCTTCCAAGTTTTGGCAATTATGAATAAAGCTGCTGTAAACATCTGTGTCCAGGGTTTTGTGTGGATGTAAGTTTTCAACTCCTTTAGGTAAATACCAGGGAACATGATTGCTGGTAAGTGTGATTTAGTTTTTAAGGAAGCCACCCAATTGTCTTCCTAAGCAGCTGTACCGTTTTGCATTCCCACCAGCAATGACTGAGAGTTCCTGTTGCTCCACATCTTCAACAGCATTTGGTGTTGTCAGAATTGTGGATTTTGGCCATTCTAATATGTATGTAGAAGTATCTCGTTGTTTTAATTTGCATTTTCCTGATGCCACATGATTTGGAACATCTTTTCATATACTTATTTGCATATGCTATATATCTTCTTTAGTGAGTGTCTGTTATAGGCTTTGGTCCATTTTTTAATCAGGCTGTTTTCTTATTGTTGAATTTTAAGAGTTCTTTGTATATTTTGGATAAAAGTCCTTTATCAGATTTATCTTTTCCAGATATTCTCTCAGTCTGTGGCTTGTCTTCTCATTCTCTTGATACTGTCTTTCCAAGAGCAGAAAATTTTAATTTTAATGAAGTCCAGCTTATCCATTATTTCTTTCATGGACTGTGCTTTTGATGTTCTATCTAAAAAGTCATCACTGGACCCAAAGTCATTTAGGTTTTTCTCCTGTGTTACCTTCTGAAAGTTTTATAGTTTTGCATTCTACATTTAGGTCTATGATCTATTTTGAGTTAATTTTTGTGAAGGGCATATCTGTGTCTAGACTGATTTTTTTTTTTCATCTGGCTGTCCAGCTGTTCCAGCACCATTTGTTCAAAAGAAAAATATCTTTGTTCCATTATATTGTCTTTGCTCCTTTGTCAAAGATCAGTTGACTATATATGGGTCTGTTTCTGGGCTCTCTATTCTGTTCTATTGATCTATTTGTCTATTCTCCAATACCATACCATCTTCATTACTGTAGCTTTATAGTAAGTGTTGAAGTTCAGTAGTGTCAGTCCTTGACTTTGTTGTTTTCCTTCAATAGGCTGCTCTGGCTCTTTTTCCTCTCCATATAAACTTTAGAATTACTTTGTCAATATCTACAAAATAGCTGAGTGGGATTTTAATTGGGATTGCATTGAGTCTGTAGATCAGTTGGGAAGAACTGACAGTGTGACAATATTGAGTCTTCCTATCCATGAACATGGACTATCTCTCCATCTATTTAGTTCTTCTGTGATTTTTTTTTTTTTTTTTTTTAGACAGAGTCTCACTCTGTTGCCTGGGCTAGAGTGCGGTGGCGTCAGCCTAGCTCACAGCAACCTCAAACTCCTGGGCTCAAGCAATCCTTCTGCCTCAGCCTCCCGAGTATTTGGGACTACAGGCATGCACCACCATGCCCGGCTAATTTTTTTTCTATATATTTTTAGTTGTCCGGTTAATTTCTTTCTATTTTTTAGTAGAGGCGGGGTCTCGCTCTTGCTCAGGCTGGTCTCGAACTCCTGACCTCGAGTGATCCTCCTGCCTCAGCCTCCCAGAGTGCTAGGATTACAGACGTGAGTCACCACACCCGGCTTCTTCTGTGATTTTATTCATCAGTTTTTTGTAGTTTTCTTCATATAGATCTTGTACGTATTTGGTTAGATTTAGGCTTGCTTTCTTTATGTAGTAGTATTTGGTCCACATGTTTTTGAGTTCCTGTCAGTAGCATTCTTCCACCCATGGGCCTCCTCACTCCCATACATTTTTGCTTTCTCTGTATTTGTAATCTTTTGTCCATATTTCTATCACGGATAGAAAGATGCAATATCTATTTGCAATATCTATTTCAGGGAATGGCAGACTCTCACAAGAGCAGGGGTGGGCAGGTAGCAAGTAACATTAATGGTGGGTTCAGCTCTGGGTAAAGCAGGAAGAAGTTTGGGGGTGGGGATGCCAGGCAACTGGGAAGACCTGGCCCTGCCCCAGGGAAATCAAATTTGATTAAAACACTGGGCTGGAAAGATGAAATACTCTACTGCTGGCTGGTTGTGGCCCTCGGGCCTGCTCATTTACAGACCCTGGTTGTATCTACATCGTCTTCCCAGCCCCTTGAATGGAATCAAGACCATGAACTCCTTGAGGGCAGGGACACCTCTGACACCTCAGTGTCCTGCACCACACATTGCAGGGGTCGGCAAATTTTTGATGCATGAATAAACACATTTGTTATCACCCTACTGCTTTTAAAAAGTAAAACATGTTCAGAGTAGCAATTATAGAAAGATAAGCAAAAAGAAGAAAATAAAAACCATCCACTTCTGAGATAAATCTTTGTCAGTTTCCTTAGCCCTTTTGTTGACACATAACAAACATACAGAAAAGGGCCCCGATTCTATATGTTTAGCTCGATTCTATATGTTTAGCTCGACTAATTGTCACACCCATAGAACTATCACTCAGATTAAAAAGTAAAACATCTCTGGTCCACCGAGAAGCCCCTATATCCCCCTCACAGTTGCTGCCAACCACCCACCCTCAAGGGTGACCCTGTGGTGACTTCTTACAGCACAGATTAGTTTTGTCTGTTTGGAATCATCTAGTGTGTGCTCTCTGGGGTCTGGCTTCTTTTGCCAACATTATGTTCTTGAGATTCACTTGTGTTGTGTGGTGATGTTGTAGTTCATTCATTCCTGTTGCTGTCTAGCATTCTGTTGTGTGAGTATACCACAATTTATTCATCCATCCCCCTGTTGGGGAACATTTGAGTGGCTTCCATTTGGGGGCTTCTACTAACAGTGCTGTTAGGAACATGGGTGCATGAGTGTCTCTTGGTGCACAGGGGCATGCCATTTTCTTGGGTGTAAATCAGAGTTTCTCAATCTTGGCACGGTTGAGATTTGGGGTTGGATAATTCTTTGTTGTAGGGGCTGTCCTGTGCATTGTAGGATGTGAGGCAGCATCTCTGGTTTCTGCTCACCAGATGCCAGTAGCATCCCCCAAGTTGTGACAATCAAAAATATCTCCAGGGATTGCCCAATATCCCCAAGCAGGTAGGCAAAATCACCCCTACTTGAGAACCATATACTTGAGGGTATATACTAAGGAGTGGAATTACTGGGTTACAGGGAGGCATATGTTGTGCTTTGGTATAGGTGCTGCCAAGTGGTTTTCCAAAGTGGTTGTACCACTTCTACCAGCTATGTGTGACCTTCTGATCATTTTAATGCATTTACATATAATTTTTATATGTGGAATGGAATCATGCTCTAAATAGATTTTCACCTCACACTAGATTGTATGACCTAGTCTTTTATGTCTTTTATCATTTATTCTTTGATTAGACAGCAGTAAAGTGATTAAGTCTATACTTAACTCTGGAGTTGACTTTCTCAGTTTAATGCCTGGTTCTGCCACTTTCTAGCTATGGGACTTTGGCTAAGTGGCTTTGCCTCTGTGCCTCAGTTTCCTCATCTGTAAAACAGGGACACTAACAATGCCTGGCTCAGTTACTTGGAGGGTTACGTGAGTTAATTAATCTATGTGAGGCATGTGGAACAGGGCCTGGCTCATGGCAAGTGCCATGTTGACTGTTACTTACCATTTTAGTGGCTACATAATATTCCCTCAGGTGTGGATGAGCTGTGGTTTATGTCACTAGTCCTTTAGTGTGGGATGGTAAAAGATTTTCAGTGTGGGCTGCCAGATTTTGCAAAAGAGAAAAAATAAATAAAATAATAATAATGAGATCCCCAGTTAAATTCGAATTTTAGAAAAACAATGAAAAATTTTTAGTTTAAGTATATGCCATACAATATTTGCAATATACTTATACTAAAAATCACATATTGTTTATCTAAAATGAAATTTATCTGGGTGTCCTATATTTTATCTAACAGTCTTCTTAATTCTAGTTCTTCTGGCTTCTGAACACCGCAGTGATTAACATCTCGGAAGCTGAATCTTTGCATACAAACTCTTTTTCCCAGTCATACCTTCTCATTTGAATCACCTGGGACTTATTAAAGCACAGACTCCTGGCCCCACCCCAGGTCTCTGGAAGCAGGGTTGAGACTCTGAATTGTTAACTAAGGCTCCAGGTGATTCTGAGCCAAAACTTTAGGGTAAACTCCCTAGGTGAGTGGAGTGCAGGGGGCCACCTGCCTATTGGGTGATGTAGTAAGTGGGAGGCTGGGCCGGGGGAGCTTCCCCACTGCTCCCTGCCTGGTCCGCTGGGCCTCTCTGCTGTGGGTGGAGATCAGGGCCTGTCTTTGCCTGGCCTTTCCCGGGACCCCTCTGCCCGGGACCTTCAGCCTGGGGTCGGGGGGCACTGAGGGCGTGCCCCGACCTTGGGCTGCCCCTCAGCTCGGTGCCTGCCCCAGCTGGACAGGAAGCAGCAGCTGAACTTTGGTAGCAGGAGGGAAGGTGGGGGTTGTGGGCACCAGAACCAGCTGCATTGATTTCTGGCTGTGGTTCTTGGAAGGCCTGTCATGAGGAAAACAGGCAGCAGGTAAACAGCAGACGGCGGCCCAGCAGCAGGGAGGGCCTGGCTGGGCCTGGGAACCCGTCTCACCTCAAGGTGCCAGGCAGGTCTGGCCACCACTGTAGAGGACACCGTGCCCCTTGGGCCCGAGCCTGAGACCTCGCTGCCTGGCCAGGTAAGGTTGGACCTGAGCAAGGGGTGGGACCTGGGTTCCCAGAACTTCCCCTCCTCACCCCATCCCTGTTCATTCATTCGGTCCCCACCGGCCTTCCCTGTACCAGGCTGGGCCTGAGGGCAGCAGCTGATGGAGGGGACATCCACCGCCAGCCCCGAGCCCCACTCGCAGGAGCAGCTGCTGTCCCTGGCTTTGCAGGACAGATCTGATTTCTGTCTCATCCCAGCTGCTGCGGGCACCCCTGGAGCCGCCTGGCCGCAGCCAGCTGGGCAGGCCGACCCCGTCTGCACAGAGCAGCCGCGAAATTACAGCTCAGACAGGATCAATATGATCAGGTCGAGGGGCCTTCAGAGGATGATTTTGCTTTGAGGAGAGGTCAGAGAGGCTTCAGACTTATAAATATATTATTATTTAAGAGAGGCTTCCTGGTGGTCTGTAAGAGTTTGGTGCGCAGGGAGTAGGCCTCTGTCTAGTCTTCTGGATGCTCACGGGGGTGGAGCCGAAGTGTCCAGGTGGTTTAGGATAGGGTGAGCTGGGTGCCTTCCCAGCAGTGGGGGCAGGGGTGTCCTCAGGGTTTGGGGACAGTGTTTGAGTGTGGAGAAGAAGCTGGTCACCTTCCTTCTGTGCACATTTGCTGTTGGCAGCTTGTGCAGGGTGCCGACGTTTTCTGGGAGAGAACTTAAACAAGTATATTTATTTGTAGTGCTTTATTTGAGCACTTATTGCAGGTCTGGTATCGTTCTCGACTAAGGGAATGGGGTTTTGACCAAGCCAGATGGAGTTTATAGGTGGCATTATTTGTTTTATTGGAGAGGAACCCAGGGCTCAGAGTGGCCAAGTGACTTGCCCAGGGTCACTCAGCAAGAGGCTCCTGACAGGTTCAACTCTTACTCATAACTGAACAAATTAACTCCATCTGATCAAGTGGGCAGCTGAGTCTGAATAACGATGATGATGGTGATAGCCAGCACTGATCAAGGGCTTACTAGGTGCCAGGCACTGTGCAAAGTGAGCCCCACAAGGTTAGTATTATGACCATCCCATTTTTAAGTTGAGACAGCTGAGGCTCAGAGAGGTGATTTCGCTTTCCCAAAGTCACACAGCTGGTAAGTGGCAGAGCTGGGATTTGAACCCAGGACTTTGACTTTCAAGCTCAACCGCATATCATGTAGGTTCTTTCTGGGGTTCCCACTAAAGCGTTATGCACGGGGGAGGCAGGTCAGAAACATCATTTCTGTAAAGGTCAGGTATTTGGGTTGGGAGTGTGCAGCTGAGGGACATGCTCATCCACTGCTGGCTTTATCAGGAACTCTAAGAAGTGCAAAACACCTGACATAATGTTAACGAAAATATTAACAGCAGCCACAGATGCTGATTGTTGAGCAGTTGAATAACTCACATGTGCTTCCTACCATATAGAGATGACCTAGAGAACTTAAAATATATAGCTGCATTATTGCCCCCATTTGACAGATGAGGAAACTGAGGCTGAGGTCACCTGCTAAAGGAAGTGGCAGAGTCAGGATTTGAACTCTATTTGCCTACATAGCTCACAGAGTCATGCTGGTTTTCCCAGCAAGTGCTCCGAGGAGCCTGTGGTGGCATCTATACTTTGTCAGGTCTCCTGGAAGCTCAGGGCATGGACATGGTTCACCCTCATCTCCCCTGTCACACAGCAGACAGTCTAGCCTCTTCCCAGGTTCTAGTCTCTTCCAGCTCTACCTGAGACTTAACATTTTTCCCATTTTAAATCTTCCTAATCAGGTCAGCTGTGGAATACAGGCCCCAAAATAATAATGCCAAGTGCAACCTTTACTGTGTCTGGATTTCCTGCTTGCTTAGCAGAATAGAAACTTTGGCATGGATATACGTGTGTTCTTTAAAAAAAAAGAAAAGAAAACCCTTTATTTACTCTGCTTTTGTTTTTATAAGATATGACTCTTAACGAGGCTTTAATTCAAGGTCAAAGAGTAGAAGTTGGCGAGAAAGCCCATGGCCCCCTGGGCCCCACTGGACACATAAACAGCCCATGGATGGCTCTTTTCATCTCCTCCTTTAAACAGTCCCATTGTAACGGAACTATTCCTTACACGAGGAGGTGAAATATTTGAACTGACTGTATTGCCTGTTCCTGTTTGCAAAATGCGAGCTGTGCCCCCCTTTATTTATTTATTTTTCCTTTTCTGTAGTTCAAGGGAAATAATTTATTAACTTGGGAATTAGAAATATCATTCCCCAACCCCACAGGCCCCCCACCGAGGCCTAAGCCAGCCTGCCTGCCCTGCTCGCTTAAGTGAGGCCTTTCTGTCAAAGGCACAGCCATGGCAAGGCCCGGGCGGACGTGGATAATGTATTCACAGTCACGACTCGCAGACCCCGAGTGTCTTGAACCCCAGTCTCTGGGGACTGGTGGGGCACGCCATCGACCTGAACCCCCTGGACTGCTGCCCCCTGGACTGACGGTCTAAATCCATCAGGCTCACTAGCCCCAGTCGTGGACCACTGAATAATTTACGGTCCCTCCGAGCAGCGAGGAGCAGGTCACTGAAGTTCATGGGTTAATAACAGGTTTGGTTTTCGATGTCAGCAGCTCTCTTGATAACGTATGAAAGAATCCTATTCTGTTGATTAGATTTTGAAATGGATCAATTTTTAATCAGCCAAACACCTGACTCACTCAATAAGAGTTGCATTGTGGAGACAGGATGGAGGCCGGCTTTATTTACAAGAGTGTTTGTTTTTTGGGGGCCATACGCAAATTCCCACCCAGATCCCTCCTCCTGGAAGAAATTGACCGGATTATCTCCCACCTCAAATGGCAGCGTTTGATTCACCTTCTGATTAGTTGGGAAATCCATGGGTCTGTTTAAGAGATAAGAACAGCCGCTAAAGGTTTGATTTAGTCATCCGTGGTTATTGATGGAAAAAGCATTTATTTGCCAATGAAGAAATTTTGCTTAATGTAACAACGAGAAAGAAGGGAGGAAACAAAGGGAGTCCAGGCGGCACTGGGGTGGGGGGTGGCAAGGACATTTAGCTCTGGGGATGATTGGGGTTTCCATCCCTGTCCTCTAAGATTTTCAAAATAATGATACGGAAATCGGGAATGAGTAAATTGAATTTGTGGAAGGTTCATTTGGGGAAGGGGGTATTGCTTCTGCCTACTTCATTTATTCATTCTACAAACAGTTGAGCCCATCCTGTGTGCATGGGATGAAGCTGTCATTGAGAGAGACAGGGTTCCCGCCCTCGTAGAACTTCCATTCTGGTGAGGGGAGCCCGGCAGGAAAGAAAGGACAGTGTCCAGTCACAAGGTATGCTACATGTTGTGTAGAAGCAGAGAGGAAGCTACGGGGGAGAGTAGCAAGGGCATCTCATTCTGATCCCACAGGGGCGACATGGGATTGGGGAAGGAGTTTGGGTTTTCTCTACAGTGCACTGGGGAACCATGGGCAAGCTTTGAACAGGGGGGTGGCTTGTTCAAGTTTTGTGTTGGAAAAGGTCACTCAGGAGAGTGGGCCGGGGGGCTGGGAGACTGCTGAGGGGTCTGCTGTAGCCATCTGGAGAGCAGTGATGGGGGCTCCAACCGGGGGACAGCTTGTGGTGCGGTGCTGGGGGATGGAGGGGTTGGGGAGGGGACGGATTCGGCAGTTCTGGTCAATGGCCAGGCGACTGAGGAAAGGGGGCGGTGCTTGGGGCCAGCTGGGGGCCCACAACAGACAGGGACAGGACAGAACATTGCCCATCTGTGGTCTGGGTCTTGGACTTTTCCTCAGCCTGGAAGAGCTGGGAACAGGTGGCACAGAGGCTGGGGACTTAGGCTGTGAAGTCAGGTAGATGTGGGAGCTTCCAGTCCCACTGCCTTTTATAAGCTGATAACCTCAGACAAATTGTTCTTTACACATACAAGCTAGTTAATTTTTGGTGTACACTTTTCTAGAAGGACTCATGAGAAACTGCCAACAGCGGTTGCCCCTGGCAAGGGGGGATTGGGGTGAGTGGGGGATTGACTTTCTCATCTGTACCCTCTGGTAGCCTCTGACTTCATGCCACAGGCAGGTGTTACCTGGTTGAGATTGTCCACACCATCTGTGACATGAACTACTGTGGACCTGCAGTGGCTTTCCAAGCAAGGACTGATGTTGCCACCCCTGTTTTAAGATGAGGCTCAGAGAGGGGCAGTCGCTTGCCTACATCACACAGCCATACCTGGTGGGCTTCAGCCCCTTCTCAGGCCTAAGCCTCTCTCTTTTCCCAGCTCCCTTTTCTTCCTTGTTGCTGTCAGTCAAGGTCATGGACTTGGTGGGACTTGGAGGAGCAGGATTTTTCCTGGCAGGAGTAGTGATTTCTCATTCCCCAGTGCTCTGCTCCAAGAACCATCAATCGGGCAGCTTCATTTATTGGCTTAATCTTTGCACGTCCCTCAGTGACACTGTTCTCTCATCTCTTTGTTGGGGGCAGAATGGCCTGTGCACACACCTGTGTGTGTCTGGGTAGGCTTGTGTGGGCATCCACAGGCCTGCACAGGATGTTCTCTGAGCATGGCTTTGGGGCTGGATAGGGGGATGCCTCATTCACGACCTCCCTGGTGACAAGCAGTCTCTCACAAGCCTCCTAATCCAGGAGGAGCACACAGGAATTACTCAGTAGGAAAAAACCCTCTGATCTAGTGTCACAAGTCCTGGGTTCTAGTTCTGGAGTGTCCACTTGTTTGCTGTGTAATCTTGACTACATCGCTTCTTTGGGCCTCAGTTTCTCATCTAAAATTGGAACGACAATAATATCTGGCCATCTGCTTTTTCCTTAAACAGGCTGAGCACACTCCCACCCCGGGGCCTTTGCACTTGCAGGTCTCTCTCTCACGTGTTGGCCTCCATTGCTCCTTCAATTCATCTGGTGGTTACTCAGAAGCTACCTTCTCAGGGAGGCTTCCCTGGCCACCCTAATTGAAATCTCACAGTGCACATGTGCGTGCACACGTACACATCCTCACTTCCCTTCCCTGCTGTATTTTTTTCTTCCCTTAGCACTTAACATAATGGAATATATGTATTTTGCCCATTTATCTTATTCACTGATTTCTTCCACTGAGATGTCGGCTCTAGGAGGGCAGGGATTTTTGTGTGTTTTGCTTCCTACTGTCTTCCTAGCACCTAAAGCAGCACCTGGCTGTTGAAGGAATAAATGAAATAAGTCCATACAATGCAAAACACTTAGTGCCTGGTACATAATGAGCACTCAGCAAGTGTGAGTTGTTATTACTACTACTATTACTGCTGTTAAGCTTCCCCGAGCTTCCTTTTCCCCATCTGTGAAGCGGAGACGCTGCTGGTGATGGCTAGCATGGCGTTCCTGTGAAGAGGCAGTGCTGTGGACGTCAGGTTCATGGTACAGCTCCTAACAGTGATTCTTCAATAGACAGGAGCTCTTACAGCTGTAGGTACAAAATGAATGATAAAGGCCCACCTGGGTGTGTTCCTGGGAAGTGGAGTTAGGTCTGGGGTCCAGGGCCCAACCCTCGCCACCCTGTGGCTGTTCCTGATTGACTGCTGCACAGGTGGGGGCGCCAGCCCTCTTGTTTGCCTCCAGCGACTGTCCACCCAGAGTGTCCAGCCGAGGTTCACAGACATGCCCTGGGATTCCAGCTTTCTCAAGGGGTGTCTCAAATTCTTCTAGACAAAGTTCATTTTTTCCCATTTTTAAAAAAAGCATGGGAAGGTTTTGTTTTTTGTTTTTTTAAGAAGGGAAAGACCAATTGATATTTATTGTCCCGGGGAAACATCTCTAGCATGTTGCCATGTGGATAAAAGCCACTGCCGAGTGACATGTACAGTGTAGTTTCTGTAAATTAAAAAAGCAGAGCCTCCTCTGGACAGGGGAATGACATTTGTTCATTGGCCCAGGCCTGGTTCATGAGCCTCCCTCTAGAGTTGGGGTGGGGGGGACCCCATCCAGGACTCTTAATTGCAAGCCACGGAAACTGAGTCAGCCTCCCACCAAGACTCACGTAACAGAGGGCTTCACTTGCGGGAAGGAGATTCTGATGCTGGCTGGCCAAAAAGCATGACAGGTGTTCATGGCGGTTGGGAGGGGCTGTGACAGTGAAGAGGGGATCCCCAAATGAAAATGAGGGGTGATTGCTGGATGCAGTGGGAATCAGTGCTGCAGTAGTGACCAGCCACCGTCCACTGTGCAGCCTGAAATAGGGCAAAAGGAGATGAGCAGATGCTGTCCCTGTTGCCGTTGGACATTCTAGTGTCTTCTGGCATGCTTCCGCCTGCTGGTGACCGCATCTCTGTGCCTGGGTTTTTTTTTCCGAAACCACAAGACACTTTGCCTGAGAGTTGGCAGGCCAGAAGTATGGAGGCTGTAACCCCCCAGGAGCAGCCTCCAGCTCCCTCACCCCTGAGTGGAATGATTCTGAGATCTGTTTTGCTCTTCCTTTTGGTGATGGAGATTATAGGTGATTTTTGTATTTGGCTTTCTTAAGGTTTTTGGCACAGGGAATGTATTATTTTGTCCTTTGAAATTAATCTGCTACAAAAGGGCAGGAGTGTCCCTGAGAACATTGCGGGTGTCTGTGTGGGGACAGCAGGTAGTTTGTGTCTGCTCATATTGTGGACAGAGCAATTCGGGCTTCTTTGTCGAGCTGAGATGAAGAGGAAAGAAGGGAAAAGCCGAAAGTCTCGGTGTATCGTAAGGCGAAACTAAAGGAATTGGAGTCAGTGCGAATAAAAGGCGGATGGACTGAATTGGTTTGCATTCTGGGAGTTTTCTGGATTTGAAACTTTAGTGAGAAGAGGGATTTGGATTAATTCCACATCTCTGAACACCTACTATGTGCCAGGTACTCTGCTGGGCAAGTTTCCCAAAGTGACTGAGAGAATCAGCAAGCAGCAGTGACCCGAGCTGGACCAGAGTGGCAGGTGGCCTTGGAGAAGTGGAAGCTCAGGGTGTGGGTGCAGAGGAGAGGCAGCGGTTGGATCAGCCAGGGAGACAGGAGAGAGGACAGGGCTTTTGAAACGAGCCCTGAGACCTGCAAGGCTTGAGAGGCCAAGAGATGGAGGAGGCAGGTGCTCCAGGAGCACGTCACAGCGTGGGCCAGGGCCCACGGACGTGGGAAGGCCGGGGCCGTGCCTGGGAAGCTCGTGTGTGGAAGGGCATGTGATACGGTCAGGCTGGGAGAATGTAGCATCCTGAGGGTCATGAAGAGGGGTTGGTGGGTAGCCTGGTAGGCCTTGGGTAGCCATGGTGGGCGTTTGAGCAGGAGAATGAGATATTTGGAGCTGTGTTTAAAAGATTGTTTTATCATAAGGTTTTTCAACCTCCACACTATTGACATTTTGGGCCATTTCGTCATGGGGACTGTCCTGGGCATTGTGGGATGTTTAGCAGTATCCCTGGCCTCCACCTAACAACCAAAAATGTCTCCAGAAGTTGCTGAATGTCCCCTGGGGGGGGCAGGATCACCCTCAGCAGAGAAAGCACTTCATCAGGTTGGGAGGGAGCTGGAGACTAGCCAGAGAACAGCCACCATGCAGGTGGACAGTGATGTAGCCCAGCACTAGGGCAGGCCTGGGGAAGGAGGGTGCAGGTGTGCAGGGCCTTCCAGAACAAGCACGAGAAGGCTGGGGATTAGCAGGTCAGGGAGAGCATGAAGGAGGGAGCCTGCCCTTCTGGGGCCCAGGGCCAGGGAAAGAAAGAGGAATGTTTTGGAGTGAGGGTGCCTGGGGGACCCCAGAGTCGATGCATCTTGGGGTGTCTCCAGAGCTTGACACAAAGGTGTGGGTCCTTGGTGATGGGAAGGGTGTTGATCAATGAATGAATGAGCCAGATATGAAGCATTTAGGGAAAAAAGGACTGAGGTTGAGGGAGTTGAGAGGATGTTTCCTGTGCCTCTTAGTGAGCATCTACTGTGTGTGCTCACTGAAGTGGGCCCTGGGCACCCAGCACAGCCTCTGATCTCATGCAGAGTGTAGCCTCGGGGAGGAGGGGCTGCCCAGCGAGCAGACCTACAGACAGTGCTCGGTGCTAACGGGAGGGACAGTGGGGGAGTCTGTCGGGAGCTATGGGCTGGCGGGGAGGTTGGGAGAAGAGGCCAGGCACCGGTCAGGGACTGCCATCACCAGGGTGGCCCATTTTTGGCTTACAGAACTCACTCACTCAAGATCACTTTGGTGGGGGCAGAGCAGCAAGCCACCCCTTGGTACAGAGAAAGTGGTGAGAGCAGCTGGCAGGGTGATTTCCTTAATACTGGGCTGGGGATAGTCCGGGAAGACTTCCCTGAGGAGGTGAGGCTGGAGCTGAGGACAGGATGAGTAGACCTGTGCCATGGGGAAGGGTGAGGGAACAGCCTATGTGAAGACGTCATGGCTGTGCCTGTCAGAGACAGGGTTATCAGGGCAGGTAGAGCCTTAACTCATCTTCTCAGACCTTACAAATAAATACGATTTCCCTCCTGGCCTGTGACAGTGAGGACTGAATGAGCAGGCATGGAGTGGCCAGTGGGGTCTGGGGTGCTGGGTGTCTTCAGAGCCGTGGGATGTAAGGATTTCCCGCTCCCCCTTTGCTCGCGTTCCTGCCGAGCTCCGTCTGTTTCCAGGTGGCAGGTGGAGGGGCCTGCAGATGTCCCCCCACTGTTCAGCAGTTGGCAACCTGTGGATATTCTGAGACTGTGATTTTCAGCTCTTCAGTGCACCGCTGGAGAAAGCAAACTTAACTTTTTCCTTCCCCCCACCGCCCTATTTTTTTAAGGCCAATTGAAAAAGGAAAAAAAAAACTCCCCCTAGAACAGGCCACTGGCTATTACGGAAATAGTAAACAGAAGTCAGGCCGGGCGTAAGCGGTCTGTTTTAATTGGAACATTAAAGTATTTTAACGCTTACACTTTATATTTTTGCGAACTTGATTATATAGCATTTTAAATACCTGTGAACATTTTAAGGACTCTGAGCGATGAATTGTTTGCAGGTTCACAGGAAACTTCTATTTTAAAAGCAAAACGGTTTGAGAGTGGCTGCGAAGGCTTCACGGCAGCGACGACACTGTATAATGAGGAGCCTCGTGGCGAGCGGGTTGGCAGACGGCCCGCTGTGCCCACCGTCGCTCAGGCTCCCTGGTGCCCCGCTTCTGGAGAGGTCCCTGCGGGGTGAGGGGGTTGGGGAAGCCCTCACCCTTCTTCTCCCGTTCTCCCTTTTGTCACCACAGCCCAGCCACACGGGCTGCCTTATCATTCTTTTATGTCCTTAATCTTTATTGAGCGTCTGGTACGTGCTGAGCACTGTCCTAGGCACTGGTGGTAGAGCAGCCAGCAGGCCGGGCAGAGTTCCCCGCCTCCCTGGAGCTGACTTTTCTAGTCAGGGAGACGGGGGGGTGAAGAAAAAAATAAAGGAACATCACGGTGGTAAGGATGGCAAAGAAAAGAAAAACAAGGTGGAGGATGGGGACGGAGGTGCTGTTTTTGATGAGGGAAATTAACAAAGGTTTCTGGGATGGGAAGACATTTACAGAACGACACGTGGGAACACACCAGTGGTGTGCTGCAATTGGCTTGTGCCAGCTCCCGTGAGCTCCTCGTACACATCTCTTCCCAGCCCCTTGTTCAGTGATGTCGTGTGGTAGCTTGAAATCAGCCATGGTGGGGGCATTTACAGCAAGGAAATTGGCACATGCCAGAGATCAGAGCTCACTCCCCCAGAGAACCCATTGTTAAACATTTATCAGCTCACATCTGGAAGCAGGTCATGCAGAGATCTCGGGGAGGGGCGGGAAGGGTGTTCTAGGCATTCCCTGAAGCAGGACTATGTTGGGAAGGTTTGAGGAACATCCTGGAAGGCAGCAGGGTTGGGACTGAATGAGCGGAGAGTGGAAGGAGACACAACCAAAGAAATTCCTTAAATGCTTTTGGCTTCTGAAATAGTCTGGGTTTGCTTGTGCCTCAGGACCTTTGCACATCCTGTTTCTTTTGCCCAGAATGCTCTTCCCCTGGTTCCTTCAGTTCCTGTCTCCCCTGAGTGGCCTTCTCTGACCATTTTTGCTGAGCACATCCTTCACCTTTATTCTTACATCAGCATCACTTTGGCCCCTCCCAAGCATTTGTCTCCGTTTGTAATTGGGTATTGAATTGTTTATTTGAGGTTGGAACCTGTGTGTCCCCTGCTGTCTTCCCACCTTCAAGCAAGGCCCTGCATAGAGCAAATGCTTGGTGCATTATGGTCACATCAGTGGCTGGTGGCTGAGGGCCTCTTCTGTACCTAGTACTGGTTTGGAAGATGTCTTCAGTGGTGTGAGATCAGGGATCAGGACCAGATGCAGCCAGTGGAGAAGCCAAAGGCTCCTACTTTGTGCTCAGCCTGATTCTAGCAGCATAATTCCTGGATCCCTTCTAGTTATCCTTGAAGCAACACAGTGGCAGGTTGAGGCCTCTTTGATAATGGTCATGGTAATTACCCCACACCAGCCACCAACCTGTTAGCTGGAAAGAGCATGCAAGAGCACGCTCTCTGCTCCTGCTGAAAACATTGGTCACGTTGGAGGTTAAATATTCCTGTTAGAGCATGGCAGGAACTCGTGTTGTCATGAGAGCAATGGATCTCAGGAGTTCAGAAGTTAAAAATGAAGTTTGTTTCATCGATGGAGAAAGTACTTAGCTCACAGGCACCTGGGACCATGTGGCTCGAGGTGCATCAAGGAGGGAAACATTTTAATCAAAGGGAACAGGTTCGGCTCACCTGATGATTTTTTTCTAATGATGAGAGCTTAGACCATATTGACTGAGGTGATCAGCATTTAGGTCTTTCATAGTTAATGAGGAACTGCCCAATTTATATTGGAAACAGTTGCTGCCCAGGGCCTTTAATGAGGTGTGCAGAGCCTGGGAGAGAAGGACACTTAACATCCGGAACTGGATGTGGAGCGAGAGGGAGGGAGAGGAGGCTCCTTTTTTAGGCCATCAGATTGACGACTCCTGTCCTTCCGGGTTTCAATCCTCGTTCTGCGTTTCCCAGCCAAATACCCTTTGGCCAGTTGTTTAACACTTGGAACCTCAGTTTCCTCTTCTGTAAAATGGAGTTAATAGTGCAGTTATCTAGGGAATGCTTTATGGTTTATGAGAATTAAAAGTGACAATATATAGTTGGGTGCAGTGGTGCACGCCTGTAGTCCCAGTGACTCAGAAGACTGAGGTGGGAGGATCACTTGAACCGGGAGTTCGAGTCCAGCTTGGGCAACATAGCGATACCGTCTCTTAAAAAAAAAAAGTGACAATGTGGGTAAAATCCGAGGATGGTGGAGAGCATGGTAAGCACTTAGGAAATGTTACCCATAGTCATTCGAGCCGTCAAGTGACGTACTTCCTAAAATCTAGGAAACAGGAACGTCCTGGGCTTGTTCCACTGTAACAAGGAACTTCCTAAAGAAAATGCTGTGCATGAAAAGTCACCCCAGAGTTTCCTGGCTTGCTAACCAGTCGCTTCATCTCGAGGTGATGCGTGTTTAACTAGAAGGTAAGCTTTTCCTTGAGAAACACTCCTAAGTGCTTTGTGCTTAACCTGGCCCCCTGGAGCGGCTACCGATTTTGTCATTAATCAGAGAACTCTGTCCATGTCTGTGTATTGCTGTAGAGTGGACTTTGCCATAAGCTGCCTGTTATTCAAATTTGCATTATCCAAGAGGGAAGGGGGGCACTGCTATCTCCTTAGTGTCTAGGACAGCGCCTGCACGTAGTAGGTGCCTAATAAACATATGGTGAACGAATGAACTCATATGCCTGTAGGCATTTAAAATGGGGGGACTGTATCCCAGAAAAATGAAAACTTAAGCTCACCCACAAGCCCCATGTGAATGTTCTCAGCATCTTTATTTGTTAACAGCCAAAAGCGGAAACAGCCTAGATGTTCAGCAGTCTGTGGGTTACGTTGCAGTGTGTCCGTACCATGGAACACTACGCAGCAATGAAAAGGATCGAACTACTGATACACTAACAACTTGGATGAAGCTGGAAGGAGTTATTCTAGGGGGTAAAAGCCAGTCCCCAAAGGGAACATTAATACGTAGTGCTAGATTCCATTTGTCTATTCTTGAAAAGACGAAGTTAGAAGCAGAGGACAGGTTAGGGACGGGGAGGGACAAGGGTATGGTTATAAAAAGGCCGCATGGGAGACCCTGGTGGTGAAGGAAATGTTCTGCATCTCGACCATGTCGATGTCCACATCCTGGCTGTGATACTGCACCACAGTGTCCTAAAATATTACCATCTGGGGACATTGGGTAAAGAGTACAAAAGAGCTGTCTGTATTCTTTCTGCATGTGAATCTACAATTACCTCAAAATAAGTCCAGTTTAAGAAAAGTAAAGGACTGAAAGAACGTCATTAATTATTAAAAATACAATGGACTGATTCCCTGTTTGTGAGCCATTAACTCAAGTCTGCACAGCAGCAGTGTGAAGGAGATGGAGGTGATGTCACTGTTTTACTGAGAAGGGAACAGGCTCAGGTTAAGGGACTTGTCTGAAGACACACGGCCGGACAGTGGTGGCGATGGGACTCAAACCTGGGAGTGCAGGCTCCAGACCCTGAGTCCTTTCCTCCAGACTTGCAGCTCTCGATCCCTGTGGTTTGGATACTGAGCAGACCCACAAGGCTCCCCTGTCACACGTGGTGGTGTGATGTCTGACCACACAGCCATGGGATGTGGGTGCCCTCTTCTCCAGTGGCCGACAGCTCTGTAGTGTAGGGAGGAGAGGCAGCTGGGAGTCACCCTGAGCTTCCCGCCTGTCTGCTCCTGAGCTAGCTGCTGGTCTCAGGAGTCAGGACCCCCTCCTCACCCCACGTCTTTGGCCTCATGTGAGCGGTGTGCAGTGTTGGCTGTCGTTATGCTCATTTTACAAGTGGGCAGACTGAGGCACAGGGGAAGGGAACTGGGGCGTGGTCCTTCCCAGCTCTGGCATCCTGCGGTAATGATCACAGTTCCTGTGATTGGTCTCACGTGGCTGCTGTTTTCAGGGCATTTTCTGCCCTGTGACGGGTGTCAGGGCACAGGCTCTGGAGGCAAAGTCCAGCAGTGCTGGGATGGAGTCTCTGCAGATCATCAGACTGTGGCCTGGGCAACCGATTTCTCGTTTCCAAGCCTCAGTTTCCTCATCTGAGAAATAAAGGCATAATGAGGATTAAATAAGAAGACGTATTTGGTAGCACATTGTAGGGAGCAAAAGCCACTGGCAGTATCTGAGGTCTGGGGTTGGGAACTCTGGTCTGTCTGCCCCAAGGCCCAGGGCACTGAGCTGAGAGCAGCCAAGTCCCCACCCGAATTGTCCTCCCTAGTGGCATCTCTGGCCTGGCTGTCCTGGACTGAGTTCTTCCTGATTGCTGGCTTCCTAGCAGGATGCCATATGTTGGACTAGGGGCCTCCCAGAGGGCCTGGGGAGCTTCTGCAGGAGGCAGCACCTAAGCTGAGAGCTGATAGGTGACTGGGCTTTCCCAGATGAGTGGGAGGAAGTAGAGGGGAGGGCATTCCAGGGAGAGGGAACAGCAGGTACAAAGGTCCAGAGGTCAGAGTGTGTAGGTGCTTTTGTGGAACTGTAACCAGGGAATGCTTGAGCTTTCAACAGGCAAAAAGCAGAACCTAGTCCCTCTGTCCCTTTGTATCTTCTTCTATTAAGACAGCCCAAAGCAGCCTGGAGGAGTTTCAGGGAGCTCATGGCTGGGTAAGGAGTTTGGGCTTCATTTTGAGGGCAACAGGGAGCCATGGAGGGTTTGAGCAGAAGAATGCTGCAGATAGACATACGTGTGAGAAAGGTGCCTCTGGCAGCCTTGCGCAATGGAGGCGGCCTCCCAGTGGAGGCAGGGAGGCCAGGGTGAAGGGTGCTGCAACATCTTGGTGAGCCATGCTAGGGGACGGGAGCAGAGTGTGGGAGTGAACTTGGGTAGCTGTGGACCAGCGCAGGACGTTTGTCAGTGTAGAACCGACAGGGCTCTTAGAGGGGCCAGATGTGGTGCATTGAGGGTAAGCTGGGTTTCTGTTTGGGGTTCTGGGGATTTTACTTCTTTCTTTTTTGGTCTCATCTGCAACACAGGGATGCTTTCCACTTCCCCCATCTCTTGGCATCCTTTACCTCAGTGAGGGTCAAATGACAGCCTCCCTGAGCCTGTGCTTGCAGTGACAGCAAAACAACCGAAACCCCACCCAGAGGCCATAAAAAATTCCCAGGGGGATAAAAGAAGCCCCTGGTTTAGTTAAATTCATAAACTCCCTTATTTTGTCCGGTGTTTTTTTTTTTCCAAATGCAACCAACCCAATCAGCTTGAGATACTACTACTTCTCTTTCCTTTTTTTTTCTAATTGTAAAGACTAGATTGGGTTTCTCTTCCTCTCTCCTGCTTACTTAAGGAGGTGCTGAGAAACAATGCTGTCACCAAATAGCAGGTTCCAAAGGAAGCAAAAATCAGCATTTATGGAGCACCCACTGTGTGCTGAGGCTCCCTTGGGTGGTACCTCCTTGACCTTCTGGGTGAAGGCCACGGGGGATGAAATCTAACAGAGTGGAGTTTGTATCCGGCTGTGCCGTGTCCTAGGTAAGGGGGGGTCCTTGAGTGAGCAACTTCAGTCGCTCTCAGCCTCAGCTTGCACATCTATGTAAGGGGTCACTAATTAGACTCACCCCAAAAGGTAGCTGACGGAGTCAGCACGTGCACTCCAGCCAGGGCCGGGCAGCGGGCTCCGTGCCTGGTAGAGAAGACGGACTGGCAAGCGGCCACTGCTGGTAAATAACCCCAGGAGCTTGGCCTCAGTGTTCCTGTTTGGGGAGGGAAGTGAGAGTCATGGCCCCAAAGCTACCAGGGTGGATGTCCTGACTCTGCCATGCCCTTTCTACAAAGGCCTGCAGGGGACACAGCTGAGGTTACTGCCTCTGCCTAAGGTCAAGTGTAACCAGGCAGCCTTTGCTTCTCCCTGTGCAGACCCCTGAGAACAGGGAGAAACTCGCCGGGGCCATTAAGGGGCACAAGGTTGGGCCACCTCGTCCTGGTTGCCCAACCAACAGGGCCCATTTTGATTTTTCACCCCACCCGGCCTAGAACCTTTCAAAAGCTCAGATAATAGTTGCCTGAGGTTCTGTACATTTTTTATAGAAGAGCACTGTGTTCATTTCCAAGGGCTGCCGTAACGAATTACTACAAACTGGGAGTTTAAAACAACAGAAATTTATCCTTTTGTGGTTCTGGAGGCCTAAAGTCCAAAATCAAGGGTCGGTAGGGCCACGCTCCCTCTGCAGGCTCTCGCAGAGGATCCTTCCTTGCTTTCTCCAGCTCCCCGGGGCTGCCGGCATTCCTTAACTTGCAGCCGCATCCATCCGATCTCCGCCTCTGGCTTCACGTGGCTGGCTGCTCTTGGTGCCTGTCTCTTCTCATAAGGACAGCAGTCATTAGATTTAGGGCCCACCCTAATCCAGTATAACCTCATCTTAATTTCATTAAATCTGCAAAGACCTTATTTCCAAATAAGGTTACATTCTGAGGTCTGAGCGACTCATGTTTCCTTGGTCTTAACAGCTTTCTTTTCCCAGAGCCTCAGTTTTCATCTCTGTAAATTGGGGATAATAATAGCACCTATGAGGTGGTTGTGAAGATATCACCATGCCTTTTAATGCTAGAGACTGACTAGTCCAAGGTCTCATTATTTGGACTAAGAGTCTGAGACAGGGAGAGGAGCCGTGACTTTGAAGTGGTGATGGTCCTAGAATGAAGGTGGGATCTGCTGACTCCCAGAACAGTGCTCCTTGCTCTAAAACCCAGCCCTGATCCTCCCAGAGATTGCCTAGGAGGCTCTGAGCCTCTATTATTAGAGAATGATAAAGCTAAAACATAGGGATGTGTAGGGGTTAACCTTCATGTGACCCTGTGAGGCAGAGACTGCTATAATCCGTATTTTACAGATAAGGAAACCAAGGCTGGGGCAGGTTTAAGTTACCTGCCCAAGGCCACAGGCACATCCAAGTCTACCTCCTCCTTCCTGAGCCTGCTCTGTGCCTCAGTTTCTCCATCTGTAAAATGTCATCTACTCTTCGTTCCCAGCTTCGAGGACCCCTTCCTCCAGCAGAATCATGCCGAGTGTTACATAAACCCCAACTCACCCGGGGTGGGGTGGGGGTGTCTCAGCTTTCCTATCTCCTGTCCCTGACACCACGGGGACTTGAGATTTTTACACAGACGGGAACTGTGTGGGGAGCGGTGAGCAAGTGAGAGAGTGTGTGTGTGCATGTGTGTGTTTGCAACAAATATTTTATAATAGACAAGCCTCGTCTGCCACTTCTAAAAGTAGTGGAAAAAAAAAAACCACAAAAAAATGCTTTGAGAAAGTAAAAATAACCCAACGCCTGAGTCACTGAAGTCACTGAACTCAGCTGGAACCTGCTGCCTCAGGCTGTGACTGCTTCACCTTGCCTCGGGCAGCAGGCCCGGGGCCAGAAATTTGGGGGACGGACACCTGAGCTTTTAGGGGGCAAATCCCAGTCCTTAGTTTGTGGGCGACCTGTCCTTCCGCCTTTTCTTTCTAAGCTGCAAGAGGAACTGTCTCTCTGAAATGCTCTATCTTCTTTCTCTTTTAAAAGTGACTTGACAATTGATAATTTTGCCCTGGCGATGGACACCTCAGAGCTTTTATTTCTTGGAGGCCAAACATTGATGTTGTGTGAAATGGGAGCTTGGCGGAGCCTTTGTGCGGATCTCAGGCTTCCTGAAAAATTTATTTACTGTGACTGTGATCCGCAGGAGCGAATTGATGTTTATCTATAGTCGTTCATGCCAGCAAGGAGGGGAAAAATGCATAACTGCACTTTCTTCGGAAGCCTTGCGAGGCTGTTTAAATAAGTATCTAATAGTGAACTTTCAATAGCAGACAGGCAGTTTGACGGACAGGGTACAGTGTATTATTAACCATAAGCAGGCTTAATCTTTCCCCCACGTTTTAGAGGAAGCTTTATAACCTTCTGGCCGAGGAATTCATGAGAACCAGGTATTTGAAGCTAAGCAAAATTATCCCGGCCGTTCCAGTGGCAGAATCGATAACTCTGAGAGCTGCATGAAGAAGGGGAAGCAGAGGCTGCGGCTGGGCCCGGAGTGAGCAGCTCTGGCCACCTTCTTGTGGCCGAAGGTCAGGAGAAGTGGCCGGGGACCAGGAGAAGGCAGGGGGAGGCAAGGGTCCTGCCTGGAGCCTGGTTTTCCCACCAGGTGAGTAACTTCTGCTGTTGCCTGAGCTTAGAGGGCCAGCTGGCAGGGACCTGGAACAGGGATCTCTGTCTTTCCCTCTGTGTGCTGGTGGCAACAATGCCCGACCTTTGGTGGCATCCACCTTTTTAAGCAATAAAAAGGATTTATGTGTTTGTTCAGTGCATGTCTGTCTTGCCCATCGGGCCAGAGTTTTGAGCAGCCTGGAAGCTGTCTCTTTTAACCTGGAGTTTCACTTGATCGCTGGGAGAAGGTAAACTCTTAGTTATGGGATGCTCCCCTAGTCCTGGCCCTCATCACCTTGGCAGTAGCAGAGCCATTAGCGTCTGTCTCTCCCCCGTTAGAGGGTCAGCCACAAGAGCCCGGGGACTCATCACCTTCCCCTCAGGCTCCCTAGCACCAAGCACCCCCTGGCATTTCTTACCTTTCGGTCACTCTTTATTGAATGACTGGCTGTGGGTTTTCTTGGGAGGGAACAGCTGTGGTTAAGAGCGTGATGGTCAGATAATCTTGGGATCAAGTTCTGGTCTGTTTCCCACTGTGTGTCCTCAGGCAAGTGGCCTGTCCTCTCTGAGTCTTTGTTTCCTGGTGTTTAGAATGTGGTAAGGGGGGATGTGACTTCACCATTTTAAGTCTGTTTCCTTATTTGTAAAAGAAGCATAGCAATGCTGTCTTCTTCGAGGCTGCGAGGTCTGGCAAGAACTGGTGTTCAGTAAGACAGAGCCATTCTTATTGAAACCATTATTCTCAATATTACCGCCATTGCCATCACTACTTGTTCTCTCCTTGACTCAAGGGAAACTCATAGCCTCCATTTTATCTGCCTTGAACATTGTCACCCCCTTTCAGTGTCTCAAAGCCATAATGAGGGGACGTGTGAGTGCTCTGCAGGGTCAGAAAATGCTGGTGCTGAGGCACTTGGCTCCCACACTGGCCTGGCATGAGCCCCCATGAAGGGCGATAGCCCTCACGGACCTGCTCAGTGCTGGGGCCTAGGCCCTGCTCCCCATGGGACTCTCAGCCTCTGCCAGCAAGGAGGCCGATGGGGTTGACAGTGAACATGGGGGCAGGAGGGAGTGCTGGGGGCTCAGCCAGCCTGAGTAGAGTGACTCATGGGTGAGCCATGGCCCAAGGATTATCCATGCCACCGAGCCCCCTATCAGCAGGGAGAACCAAGAGCTGCTGGACGCTCAGAGCATGACATCACCAGAGCCTGGTTCACATTCTCATGGCAGCAGAAGGTCCAGAATGGAGCCCTTCTGGGTGGGTGAAGGGGAATCTGACCTTGGTCTCAAGTTCTCTAAGTGCCTGAGCCGAGCTTCTTTGCCTGCCGTGCTCTACCCCGCCCCATCCTTTCTTCCTGCTCCCCTAGAAGCCATTTGGGTTTTCCCAAATTACTGTCATAAAGGCCACCATGCATAGAGCAGAGTGGGAGGCCAGGCCCTGTGCCGGGTGCTTCCCATGCAGAACCCCAGGAGCTTTCATTACCTAACACCCATTTTCCAGATCAGGAAACTGAGGCTCAGAGAGGCAAAGTCACTTGCCCAAGGCCTCACAGCATTGCCGTTGTCCGTCCCTCTTTTCCGATGCCTTTATGCCCCCAGTTCCTTGCTCAGTTGTGTCTCCAGCCTCCAGAAAGCAGGGCTGGCTCCATCACTGGGTGGGCTTGTGATTAGAGCTGGAATTGTCCAGGAGACCTGGCCCGAGGAGGCTGGGGGACAGCAAAGCTCTTGGCTGCAGAGAGTCAAGATGAAATGTGTTAAGTACTAAAAGCAGGGTCTTACCGACCCAGTGGGCAGAGCCCAGCATCCCTGGAGCTCCTGCGCTGGGGTCCTTCCTGTTCCTCCTTGCGCTTACCCCACCCTGACTTCTGCAGGGGCTCTGGTCCAGATGCACCCAGGAAGTGATGTGGCCCCGCAGACGTGTGTGCATCACCTGAGACAGCTGGGTGTGGCCTTGGAGCGAAGACCCACATTGTTCTGGGCTGAGCGTCAGGGTCTCAGATACTCAGGGGCCTGTTTTGGAGTGATGAGCCCCATCTTCTCCCCCGCTTCCTGTTTCATTTCAGGGGAGGGCGTCTCCTCACTGCTCACCCACTGGTCCCTAAGCCCCACACCTCCAGGCTGCAGCGCCGGGAGCTGGGGAGGAAGCAGAGGAGCCTGGGTCTTCCTTTTTGGCTTTACTTACTAGACACAAACTAATACGAGAGCTTAGAGCAAGGCACAAGTAGCAGAGGGAGCTTAGAAATTATATTAATCACAAGCAGCAATAACATACATATTCATGTGTCTACTCTGGGCCGGATCTGGGGAGCTGCTAGATAAATAAGACGGACTCCTGCTCTCAAGGGGGTCACCAGGGAGGGAAGACCACCCGTTACAGCACAAGATGGTGTTTTCCACAGCAGTGGGTACCGCGCTTGGCAGGCGCTCAGTGTCAGGAGCAGGAAGGAGCCGCGAAGACACTGCGGCAAGTCTCAAAGGATGAATTTGCCAGGCCAGGGGATTAGGGTGGTTATTTTATACCTGGGAACAGCACTGGACACCGGGAACAGCATGGGCTTTGGCACAGGGGGTGAGACCTGGGCTCTGGGGCATTGCGAGTCATTTCATTGGGATCCAGGTGCTCTTGGGGTGATTGGCAGGGGTCAGGTCAGGTGAGGGCTTCCTGGGCGACCATGTAGAGTTTGGATTGCCCCCTCCCCCGAGGCTCAGGGTGAGAATTTGAGCTGCCGGAAGCCTTTGAAGGGTTTAAGCTGGGGACAGTAGTGACAGGATACACTTACCTTTTACAAAGAGCTCTCAGGCCTCTTTTGGGTAGAGAGGAGGCGGGAAGAGCGGAGTTGGGAGACAGGAGCTGCTGTGGTCATCTGGCCTTGGCATTAGGGCTGCCCAGGAGGGGCCAGTGAGGGACATTTCCAAGGGAGACTCGTTCCCCCGGAGGGAGGACGCTGAGGGTGCTGTGAGCTGCCTGCCTGCTGACATTTCTCTTTTCCATCCCACATTTTAAACTCAAGACTTGCGGAGCCCCGATTGGCAACGTAATACAGTGTTAACAGTTGGGCACAGCTGCAGGGGGCTCCGTACCCCCAGCCCCAGAGCAGAGAGGACAGGAGCAGAGCAGGAGGCCGTGGGGTCTCCCTTTCCCGGTTTCTCTGTGTGAGCCCAGAGGAGAAAGATGCTGAGCCGTGCCAGAGGGATCTGACCTCGGCCGGCACAAGCTGTTGTTCATTTATTCATTCATTCGGCAGCCGCCTGTGGGGTTTACGCCGTGTCCAGGGCAGGGGAGGCAGGGAGCACAGCAGACCAGGCCCCCAGGGAACTCCCAGAGAGGGGCAGACCAGGAACGAGGCAGACAGAACCAGCCCGGGAAGAGCTGACTCCTGAGCCTGGAGCCCCGGAGGCCTCTGGAGCTGAGGAGAGGGGCTCGACATGGCCTGGAAGGCCAAGGAAGCTTCCTAGAGGAGGCTGCCTCCATCATGTGGCTCAGTGACGCAGGACCTGGGCTGCCCCATTCAACGGGGGATCCGAGACTCAACAGTATGCAATGGAGTGGCTTGGAAGCTCAGACCTGAAGGGGTCTGAGGGTTTAGTGCTGGCAGAGGCAGGAAAGTGTGTTCAAGGTGGAAGGAACAGCTCGGGCAAAGGCTTGGAGGCGGGCTTTATGGAATCACTGCTCAGAGTGCCGGGGACCCCAGGATGAGCAGGGTGGGGTGAGAGCTGGGGCCGGAGGAGGCAGTGCTGCAGTTTGGGGTCAGGTTGCTTCCCCAGACTGCTGTGCGGTTTCCCTTCCTCCTCAAGTCCTCGCCAAGCCTGGAAATCCAGGTTGGGTCACTGCCGGGAGGTGCGAGGCAAGACTCCAGTTTGTAGGCAGGGCGCATTGTGGGAGGGGAGTGGAGTGGGGGTAATGAATGGCACCCCAGTTCCCGTCCAGGCCCCACATTTTTGGGGGGCAGACCTGCCATTTGAAGGCCACCTGCCTTGTGTGTGGTGCTCACATTGCAGAATAGAATTGGATCCATGGGGATCCTGGCTGGGCTGAGAGACAGAATCTCTGGGGGAAGTTGGGAGATGTTTCTCTGCCAGATTTGGGACTCCTGATCTCTCTGACCACCTAACTGCTTTATCGGGGCCCACGGGGATGATGTAAAATCCAACCCAGGTAGCCAGCAGGTCCCTGGGTCAGTGCCCCTCTTGCAGAGTGACCCTGTGTCCCCTTGATGCCCAGCGCAGCCAATGGGCAGCCCAGGCGGCGAGGTACCGTCTGGCTGGATTGAGAGCCAAAGAGGTAATGCTAATGTCTTTTAAAATTAGAATGAAAATGTTTATTGCAGAGCAGAACCTGCGTCAGCTCAGAGTCCTGTGGGAAGGGAACGGCTTTATCGCAGCCTTTCGCTTTTATTTTTGCACATTCGCTTTTTATTTGCCGGCGGTGCTGCTGACGGGCCCTCGGAGTGGGCTCTGGCTGCCGGGCCAGGACAGTGTCTGGACGCTCCTGGGGGCCTCAGACGGCTCCGGAGAGAGGGCACGAGCTGCCCAGGGTGAGTGCGAGGACCCACCTTTGGTTGGGAGGACTTGGGGGTGTGAGTGTAGGAGGCTGACTCTGTGTGTGCGCCCTTGTGTCTGTGTGTGCATCTAGCCTGATATATGATTGGCGTGTGTCGCTCTCCGTGTGTCTTTCTCTGCGTGCATCATGGCTTTGAGAGTCACCCTGTGTGAGATTGAGCGTGGATCTCCAGCTCTCTCTGTGTGCACCCATGAATTGTATGTGTCTGTCTGTATCTTTGGGAGTTGGCCATGGGTGTGGCTGAGTGTGGGTCTGGACATATCTCTGGGGCTCTGTGTGTCTTTTTCTATCTGCGTGGATGTGTGTGCGCATCTTGGAGAGACACGTGGGTGCATGATGTGAGTCCATGTGGGTGCGGACACCTGTGCGTGTGCCTGTGTGTATATGTCAGAGAGTGTGCGTGTGTATGAGCATATGCAAGCATGTGAACATGTGAGCGTGCATGTGAACATGTGAGCGTGCATGGGGAGGGTGTCACATGGGGGCGTGTTTGTGCATGGATGTTGCATGTGTGCTACATGTGAGCATGTTACATGTGGGTGTGAACAGTGCCTTGTGCATTAGATCACATGTATGAGAACGTGAGCACGTGTTATGTGTGAACACATATGTTGTGCTTTTCCATCTTCTCGAATTCTGAGCCCCCAGCAGACCCTCACGAACCTCCTTGGCCCTGAGAACATAGCACAGGCACTGTCAAAAGGCCACCAGCCTCTGGCCTTAGCCCCAACTCGAAAAACCTCCCGTATCTCTCCAAGGACTGCAGCCATTTTTAACCCAATCCCACTTGGCCTTATGGAGCTTGGGCTGTAAAAACAATGGGTGTTTTGTTTTTGGAAGCGGTGTTGTTATGAAATATAAAATTATTTTATGATATAGAATGTGCTTTTCCAAAGTGCATCCACCCCCGGTGATGAGGACCTCTGGTTGACAGTCTGACCCAGGGGAGGCTGTTGCGGAAGGATTGGTTCTTGGCCAATCTTCCAGGGGGGCTCCCCCCAGCTGGGTGGTGAGGGGCCTTGGCCACAGCCCTGGAGATAGTCAGGGCTCCCCACGAGATGGCAGCCCAGAACCCTGCCACCTGCAGGCTGTGACCTGCCACAATTGCTTCACCAGGGCAGAAGACTCACGCCCTGCAGGGAAACTGGTGGCCACTGGGCTTCTCCATGGAGCCAGAGGAACCTCTTTTTAATCTTTGTCCCTGTCTGACTCACCGCACCTTCCCTGGGATTTGTCTTATTGTGATATTACCCTCTGCGAACAGGGTGGCTGGGGTGGAGTCAGATTTTATAAAGTAGAAACCAGGTGCTGTTGCAAAATGATATGATCAGGCCAAATGCAGATCCAGAACCCAGCTTTACATGCTGTGTGGCCTCGAGCATGTTGCTCAGCTTCTTTGAGCCTCAGTCTTCTCACCTGTAAAATGGGAATCTTGACAGGGCTGGGCTCGGGGCTCTCTCTTACTTGTTACCTAGGGGTCTTTCTTGAACATGGCAGATTTGCATGGGCCAGGGGGCCTGGGATCAGCGTGCCCTCGCTGTGTGTGATCTCAGGAAGATCATTTTATCTGTGCTTCAGTTTCCTTACCTGTTAAGTAGGGCTAATAATAACCTACTGCATGGGCATGTTGTGAGGGTTAAATTCCTTACTTTACATAAAAGGTAGTAAGTAAGTGCTACAGAGCATGAGCTATTGTTGTTATTTCGGGAATGCCTGAACCCAGTTTAAAACATCCCGTCAGCAACACAATATCACCTTCTTCTTTTTTTTTAATCCAACTTGTAACCCACTCTCTCTACAGCCTTGCCCACTCTGTGCTGTTGGGCAGCTGCCGTGTGCCAGGCACCTGGCCGGGCGTGCCCGAGGCGGTGTGGCATGGGTTATGAGCTGGGTGTCCTGCATGGGTGGGCTGCTCCAAAAGCTGTGCCTGGATTTCCTCTAATGATTTGGCAAGGCGGGCGCAGACTCAGGTTAAGTCACCCTGGGCAGCAGCCAGGGGTGGGAGCCAGCCGGCAAAAGAGCCACCTGGCAGCTCTCCGCTCCGAGGGTGGATCCAGCAAGCTTGGGCTTGTGGTGGCTGTGGGCACCCGAGACTGTTTTGTGTGCTTGTCCAAAGCTGACTGACATCTGGGCAGAGAAGAGAGTGGTGTGGTCTTTCCCCTGAGCCTGGCATCGCATGGCACCCTGAGCCCACCCCACCTTAAATCATCAGGGGCATGTTGATGATCAAACACTCAGGCTTGCTGGGTGAAACCCTCTGCCTGGGCCAAGCTGGGTGCTGAAACACCTTGTGTGTGTTTTCTAGTCTTTGTGGAAACCCCTCGAAGTAAGTCCTATTTATTTCTATTTTATAAGGACAAAGCTGAGACTCAGAGATATTTTGGAATCTTCCAACTCTGTGTAGAAATCCTGGTTCCTTCAGTTGCCTGGGTGACTTCAGACCAGCTACTTAACCTCTCTGAGCCTCTATTTACCCACTTCATAGGATCATAGCAACGATTCAGTGAGATGGCATAGCTAGAACAGCCTGGCAGCTGGCATAGTAAGTGATCAAAAAAAAGCTGGTTGTTATTACTGTTATTATTATTTTATCTTTTTGCAAGGGAATATTGCTTGCCATTTTAACAAAGACACAAGATTCGAAGTTGATGTCTTGATGACTACAGGGAGGGGTTATTTTTAGGAGAAAAACATTTTATTATTATTAGCAGCAGATAAGTTTGTAAGTTTCCTGCCTAGAGGGAACACTGCTTTCATCTTGAGGGTCTTCTTGGCTTGTGGGGGTGGGGCCGCTCCTGTTTCATGGAAAAGGAACTCCGTGGACCCAGATGTATAACCAGACTCACTCGGATGATTTGAGCGGAAGGATGGTGGATGGTAGTTGCTTAACAAACGTTCGTTGCATGTGTGGATGGTGCTCCCAAGCTCACTGCGGCTGACGGCTGATCAGGTTCAGGCACAGCCTTGCAGTTTCCCCCTTGCAAGAGGGGGCCTGATTGAGGCATCTTCCTTTTGCAGAGCCATTCCCAGGTGCCGGGACCAGCCCTTGGGGTTAGTCACTTAACTGTGATTTTCATGGCCCAAGATAAAGGAGCTAGTGGGAAACTGGGATGCTATCACATGACTCAAAGACCAGGGAATGGGTTAGAGGTGGTGAATATGACCTTGACAGACAGGTGTGCACCGACTATGGGGGAAACTTCCTTCCTTCCTTTCTTCATTCGTTCATTCAGTGAACATTTTTGTGTTCCGTGCTGGGATGCAAGGAGATACCCTGTTAGGACCCAGTTTGTGCATGAATCTCATAGACTTTTCAGGGACCTTGTCACAGGGGAAATCTGGGGCCACTCTCTGCTGACAGAGAGGAGTCTTAGGGTTCTATGTGAGAGAAACTGACCTGGAGCCAACTGAAAGAAAAGATTTTTATTGGTTCATGTGACCTGCAAGGTCCAGGTTTCTGATTTCAGGCATGGCTGTATCCAGCCACTCAAATGATGTTATGTCATCTGCTTATATCCTGGCTCATCTTTTCCTCTGTGTGGGTGGGCTTTGTTCTCAGCCTGGACTGTCCCCTGGCAGCTCTGTTTCACCACTTTGGCAACTCCCATGGAAAGAAAGCAACTCTCTCCCTAGCTCTAGCAAATGTTCCAGCCTTCACTCTGATTGTACCCATTTGGGTCCAAGCACTTGCCCAAGCTGTTTGACGACTTGGAATCTCCTTTCTACCTACCCCAAAGCTACTTGCACCCCAAGTCCTGGCTGAACTCCATAGCTACCATGAGCTGCCTCTTTCTCTTTTTGCCTTTATTGTCTTGTCCATTTTTTCTCTTTCTTGGGGTGCAGTCACCTTTTTTTATGCCTTGTATCTAATTCCACCTCATCCTGGCCATTCTGCCTTTCTCTCTTCCCCTGGCACATAGTATAAAATACATGATAGGTGTCTAATGAGTGTCTGTTGGTGGGTTTGGAGCATTAAGAAGGATTTAATTTAGAAGCCAAAACTCAGAATGGTTCATGGGAGGCTTACAGGCTAATGGAGTCAGAAGGGAAGGCCAGGAATACTCTTGCAGAACCCCATCATTTATAGATGGGTCCCAAAGGCCTGGACAGTCTCCAACAGTCCAGGTGGGGAGGTGAGAAAGGGGAAAGGACCAATTTAAAAGCCAGGCTTTCCTGGTTCAAATCCTAGCACTTCGCCCTTCTGGCTGTGCAACTCAGGCAAGTTGCTTCACCTCTCTGTGCCACCGATTCCTTGTCTGTAAAATGAGATAATTCACACAACACATTTAAGCAAAGGCCCTGGCACACAGGGTGGCCATTACCATTATTGCTGGACTGTTTTCAGAGTCTCCAGGGAGTAAGGAGGATTATAAATTCCATTCCTAGTTAACAGAGGAGGAAAGAACAGCCCAGTGAGTTTGGAGACACCCCCAGAGTCACAAAACACTAAGTGTCAGGTTGGCCTCACCTGGTGACCTTGGCGCCCAGTTCAGCCTTTGTATTTCACCTTGGCTGTCCTTTGGGACCACCTGGGCTTGTAGCCTTCTGTGGCCCATAGAGAATGTTGATGCTTCCTTTGAAGAAAGGGCTGGGGCAGGGAGGGGACAGTGTGGCTCCCACGTAGGATGAACAGGACATCAGCCTCAGTGGCTTTGCCTGAAACGCCGTGTTTCTCCCAGGCTGGGTGTTCACAACCGTGTCTTGAGACCTGTTCTCCTCTTAGGAGCTGTCCTTGGCTGATTTTTCCATCAAGCAAGGCTCGTTGCTTCCCCACAAATTGACGTGGGGGCCACCCTGAGGATCGGGGCCCAAGCCGGGAAGGGCCACTGCCCTGTGTGCTAGGCCCTTCAGTGCAAAGATGCATCACCTGGCTTTCTCCCTGGGCAGTCTTATTTTTTCCACCTCTTTGGAAATATTTGGGGGTGATTAAAAGGAAATATTCTTTTAACTGTAATGAAACGGGGTTTAGGGGTCTTGGAATGATCAGCCATGGCCTCAGGGGCCCAATGCCAGTTGATTTGATAGCTGAGTTGATAGGTGATGAGTATTGATTTCTCTCTTCCTCCCCCCAGGAAGGGGCCGGAAGCAGTGACTCAGCGAAGGGGAGATGTTTGGGAATGCAGGAGAGAGCTACTGTGTGCCAGAAAGCTGTGTGCGTGTGCATACCACACTCTGCCTCTCCAGGGCCCATGACACGTGCCCCCCAGGAGACGGGGAACGTAGATTCTTTCCTCCCCAGATCCCTTTTCTGGAGAGCATCAAAAGAGCACAGTCCTGAGTTGGAAGCCTGCATCTGTCGCTTCCCAGCTGGGTGACCTTGTGCAAGTGGCTTCATCTCTCTGTGACTCAGTTTCCTTGTCTGTAAAGTAGGGGAACAGCAGTGCCTCCTGCATGGCTATTCAGAGGATTGAGAATTTCTCTTCATGGTTATTAATGGCATCTCTGATTGCAGTGATATTAATAACTAATAATGAGTCTTAATTGCTGGTAGATACGGGAGCAAAGTGCCTTGGGGACGCAAAGGAAGGGGTGATAGATTTTGACTGAGGTAATCCTGGAAGACTTCTGAGAGAAGGCTCTTGAATGATGACACTTCGAACGACGTGCGACAGAAAGAGGAGGGGGCAGAAAACATGTTTCTCTTTCAGGAATTCTTAGGTGCAAAGGCAGGGAGGCGTGGGAGCTTTGGGTGAGGTGGGGAACAGCTGCTGACAGCATGGTGGGAGAGGGGAGAAGGGAGGGTATGGTGGGAGGGAGTCGCTGGGCTTTGTTCGGGCAGCAGCTCAGTTGAGATTGTTGATGGACAAGCTCTGTACAAGCAGGGCCCATATGGTGGCGAGATTGTTGCATTTGAAATTCAGAAGCAGTGATGACACACAATGCCACCTCCCATTGGTTGAATGCTACATGCCAAGCATCGTGCCAAACGTTAACCTACTGTCTCACTGAATCCACACCCCCACTCCCACCCCCATTACACAGGTGAGGACGATGAGGCTCTTTGTGATAGTGGCCCCAGTCCCTCTGAATCACACCCAAGGTCGGTCTCCCTGCTCTGTGGCCAAGCCCGCAGACCCCTCACACAGCCTGCCCCCCTGCTATGGGTCGTACGAGTCCCTGTAAGTCTGTGGAAGTTCTCCTTTGCAGAAACTTTTTTGGCATTCAACTGGGTGCATACATCCTTCTTCAGGATTCTCTGCCTAATTTAATCAGGTGAAGATGTCATGTAGACATCACTTATGATTCTTTTCTGCATGTTCCCAGCTAAGTTCTTTTGTTGCCTCGGGGAGTTCCGGGAGCTGCAGGTTTCACTGGGCAGGGCCTGATACCACAGTTCTCGCTGTGTTTATTCTGCCCTCCCTGGCACAGGGAAGCTGGCGGCATAGGGATGTCTGTCCTGGCAGGCAGAATGCCCGCTCCCTGGGCAGGGGACCAGAGGGTACAGGGAATGGAAGGGTCTGGGAGAGGACTTGTTAGCTACAGTGAGAAAACAAATGCCTCAAATTAAAATTCATGAGGAATAAAGCAAATAAATGAGACAGGACAGTTAGGGAAGGTTTCACATGTAATTTTTTTTTAAATAGTATTTTTAAACTTTTCATTTTGAGATCATTTCAAAAAGATTTTTAAAAAGTTGGCCGGGCGCGGTGGCTCACGCCTGTAATCCTAGCACTCTGGGAGGCCGAGGCGGGTGGATCGCTCAAGGTCAGGAGTTCGAGACCAGCCTGAGCAAGAGTGAGACCCCGTCTCTACTAAAAATAGAAAGAAATTATCTAGCCAACTAAAAATATAGAAAAAATTAGCCAGGCATGGTGGCGCATGCCTGTAGTCCCAGCTACTCGGGAGGCTGAGGCAGAAGGATCACTTAAGCCCAGGAGTTTGAGGGTGCTGTGAGCTAGGCTGATGCCACGGCACTCACTCTAGCCCGGGCAACAAAGCGAGACTCTGTCTCAAAAAAATAAAAAAAATAAAAAAAAGTTGCCAAAACAGTCCAGAGAATTCCACAGATTCCCTGAATGTTAACATCCAACCTGACCACAGAACAATTACAAAATCAGGAAAATTTGCATGGATGCAACACTATTATCTAATGAACTGACTGGGCTCAAATTTTGCCACTTGTCCCACTGGTGTCCTCTTTCTGGTCTGTGGTCCATTGTGCAGTGCATGCAGTTGTCATGTCTTGGTGGTCTCCTTTAATCTGGAATAGTCCTCCAGTCATTCTTTGTCTTTCATGACCATGACCATTTATTTTGTAGAATGTCCCTCCATTTTGGAATGTAGGGTGTTTGCTCATGAGAGGATTCAGGTTGTGCATTTTTGGTAGAAATGCTACAGGAGCCATGCTGTGTCCTTCTTGGTGCATCAGATCGGGAGGTACCTGATGTCTATTTGTCCCACTACTGTTGATGTTAACTTTGGCCACTTGCTCAAGGTGATGTCTGGTTGGATTCGCCACTGTAAAATTATTATTTTTCTCTTTCTAACTAATAAGTACTTGTGGGTAAACATTTTGAGACAATGTAATACTCTGTTTGTCATCATTCTTTTGCCCACTAATTTCAGCATTCATCAATGCTGCTCGCCTGAAACAATCATTGCCGTTGTGTTTGCCAAGTGATTTTCTATTTCCGTCATTACTCCTGCATTTATTAATTGAAGAGCTTTTCCTTCTCTCCCATTTATTTATTCATTTTTTAATTTATATCACTATGCACTTGGATTCATGTTTTATCCTGTTTCCCCCACTCTCTGTACCCATCCCCACTTCCTCTGTCCCTCTGTCTCTTCTCTCTCTTCCTCACCCCACTGTCTCTCCTCTCTTTTGGTCTCCACCCTCCTCTCCTTCTCTTTCTCTCTCTTTTTCTTGCAGTTTTTTTTTCTTGCTAAAGAAACGAGAGCATTCCATAAAGTTTCCCTCCCTTGGATTTGGCTGTGCCCGTCCCTACAGTGTCATTTACCACTCTCCTCCAGCTGCTGCGGCTCCTGCGAACTGGTGGTAGCCCCAAAGCCTGGATCAGATGCCGGCTTGACAATTTTGGCAGGACCACATCACAGGTGGCCATGTGCCCTTCTGTCAGGCACCTGTCTCAGGACGTTGAGATTGATCGGTGGATTCAGGAGCTGTCAGTCTGATCCGTCCATTGTCAAGTTCCTCATCAGCCTTTCATCCACTGGGTTTTGCGCCCACGGATAACCATTGCCTGGGTCCATTAATTCATTAGGGGTTGCTAAATGTTGAGCCGCTGACTTTATCCCTCCTTCTCTCTTTCTTAGCTGGGAGATTTCTCTACAGAGAAACCGCCCCTCATCAATTATTTGCTTACCCTGAAGGAAAGTGTGTCCACAAAAGGGAAGATAAATGCTTAATTCTTTCCATTTATTTGCCAGTTTTCAAAATAATAAGCTGATTCCCTGGCATCCTCCAAAGATAGTGGATGAAAGTTTTTAAAAATATTATTAGAAGCCCATGGATGTAAGTGTAATTGACATGTCCTAATTCATTTCAGTTACTCTCCTTATGCTCATATCATCCCACCTCAGGCATGTGGGGGCCTCTGCAAGTCAGCTTCTGAACCCTCTGGACTCCCCTGGTGGCCTTGTTTGGTTTCCTTGTTTTCTGTGAGGACAAGTTGTTCCAGGTTCACTGTATACATTTTCCACCCCGGCCTTGCACTCAGACATTGCTCCAGAGAGCCCTGGACCAATGGTATCAAGGGAGCACAGTCTGGGTGCCAAATGAATGAATGTGCAAAACATCTGGAACCACACAGCTGGGGGCATTTTCCTAGCAGTCCACAGTGGATGGGATGCTGGAGAAAGAGGCAAAGTGGTGGCTTTGAACTTGGATCTCACCTCTTTCCTAACCTGTCTCAGGTCAATGACCCCAACTGGAAGCCATTTATTCACTTTTCCACCTTTCCTCCAACTACTTTTTCTTTTAGGAAGCAAGGGTGGATCTCCCCCACCTGCAACTCCTTGCTTGCGGTTGACATTTTTTTGGGGAAGGTCATTGAGGTCAGAGACACCCCTAGAAGAGTGAGGTCCATCAAATCCCCATTTGGATCCTGCCAGGGTTTGTTTTGCCACTCAAGGTGATGTGATTGACTATTGACGAGGGTGTTTGTCACTGCTGTTTGCCTCTTAGCATCTTTGTTGAGAGGGGAGCAATAAGAGAGTTCACTGAGGGACTTCCTCTTCCCCAGCAAATCCAAACCAGACAAACGATGTAAAATATCCCTTTGCCAGAGCAACTTAAAAATTAATACGAGCTTCTGAGTGTTCCCTCCACCTTTATCCGAGCAGCCAGCATTCTGCATTTGAGATTAAAACTCACATTTCATTTTTATATGCTGTGCTTAATCCAATAATGATTTCGTGTTACAAACAGCAATAATATCTTTCAGCATAGTTAATCAGAATAGACTTAATGCTGTCACTATTTATTAACCTTTGTTGAAAAGCAAGAAGTTTCTCTCTAATCTGTGATTGTTGGTCTTGTCAGGCTCTATCAAGTGAAAAAACAGTTTTGGCATTCATTAAAATGGTGCGAATCCTGAAATGACAATTGGAGCCGGATGGTATTTGGTGCATGAAATCTTCGTTTGCGTTCACTGGGATAACTGAGAAGGCTGGGGGTGGGCACGAAGGGGGAACCCACATGTTCAAAGGACTGAGTGTTTCATCCCCGAGCTCCTCTTGGATAAAGAAACTGTCCTTATGAATCGGGAAAGTGGGACAGAGGATGGGGTGTGGGGCAATGGACGGGTTGGGCCTGTGGGTGCCTCTCGCCAAAGAAACATCATTAGTTCAAGACAATGGCTTTGAACTTGGATCCCAGCTGCCTCATCCCTTTACCAACTCTGTCCCAGGTTAATGACCAACTGGGAGTCATTTATCCACTTTTGCCCTTTCCCCCTAACTTCTTCATGTAGAAAACAGGGGTGGGTCTCCCCCATCTTCAAGACCCATGTTCAGTTGGAGTCCAGTTGAAGGAGCCCACAAACAAAATGGTGGCCATCAGACATCAGACTTCTGCTTCAGTGGACCCCTCGTGGCAGGTGATCTCAATCGGTAGTCCTCAAACTTAAGCGTGCATAGAATCTCCTGGAGAGCTTCCCCCATTCCTGGGACGTTAGAAGGCCTGGAGTGTCTTGAGAGTCTGCATTTCTAACAGACTCCTCCCAGGTGATGCTGATGGTGTCTAAACCAGACCACACTGAGTAGCAAGGCTCTGTCAAATGACAAGAAAACCCAATAATACAGTTGCTCCTGGACTTGAATTACAGAGTTTGAGCCTTGCTAACTGCACCAACTCCCCTAAAAGGAAATTTGCCTTAAAAAAAAAAAAAATGAAAGGTTTCAGCTTGTAGATGCCCCCACCAAAGGGAAACAACTCTCCCCAGGGGCTTCTCCTTTCTTCTTTACCTCAAAGAACCCGCAGACAGGTTTCTCAGAAAGTCCCTGTTGGGTCTTTACCTTTCAAAGGTGATTCAGAGAAAAATCTAATCCAGTAAAGAAGTCCTGATGCTGGGAGTTGGGGAGGGATAGTCCATGGCTAAGCAAATAGTGGTCGTTCAGGGGTTGAGTGGGGAGTGGCCAAGGTCGGTGGCCAGTTGATCTCTCTTCTCATAAGAAGGGCTGGGCAGTGCACTGAGTTTTGCCCGTGTCGATGGGGAGGTGAGCAGGTGCTATTAATTACTTAGGAAGAATTAAGCAGTCTGGGTGGGTGGGTTTTATGCTCTGTTTGGTAATAAAGGTTGCTGCAGAAAGGAATTTTAAAATTCAGTATTCTCATTTGCCTCATATTGCAAAGAAGCCGAACCTGGGTTTGACTGGTGGGCGCATCTGGAATTAATGAACCAGCTTCTTACAGTGCAGAAATCAATGTTTGCTGCATTAATTGCATGATGCTGAAACCCCACTTTTTATTTCTGACTCGCAGAGATACAGCCTAAGAAATCTCTCTTAAGCGGCGTTCTGGGGCTTTGCTGTTTCCTTAATCCATCTGGGCGTGGGGAAGGAATTGCTTCTTCATCTTGAACGTGTGACACAGAGGGACGTGGGGGGAACTTTGGACAAGCTGTGTGCTTTGGGGAACCTAAAGGGGAGAGCCCGGGGAGCCCAGAGCAGACTAGAGTATCAAGCCCCCTTGAGTAGCTGTACCCTGTCCTAACGTCCCTATCCGGAGAGTTTCCAGCTCATCATGTTCTTAGGTTGAAATAAGCCTTGTTAAGGAAGTCTGTGTTTTTCAGCTGGACACATGTCCCTTGCCTCTCTTTTTCCACATTATAAACCTTTGGGAAAGTGGACACCTTGATCCAAGATATAGGTTGCCACCATTTCCCTAAATACTGGGGCATTGGACACTATCAGTCTGCTCACCCTTGCTGGGTCCAGCATCTCTGGGGACCCTGCCTCAGTGCCTGGCATTTTGGACAGACTAATCAAGGAGGCGACATTTGAGCCATGTTTGGAGGAACGAACAGGAGCTTGCCAGGGAGAGAGGGGAGGGAAGTGAGGGCATTCTAGGCAGAGGGAACAGCACTAACAAAGGCCCTGAGGCTCACTGTATGCATTTTCCACCCCAACCTTGGACTCAGACATTGCTCCAGGGAGCCCTGAAGTTGCTGCTAGCTGGAGTGGTGGACGGGAGCTGAAGCATGGATGGTAGAGAGTACTAGCTGGGTAGGAGCCTGGGAAGGTGTTTTGAGGCCTTGAGCCTCTGGCTAAGAATTTCTGATTTTCTCTGGTAGATGGTGGCAGGGCTGGCAAAATGCCTAAGCAGGGCGTGAGATGCCTTGTGGAGTTGTATTTTCAATTTTCATACCATAATTTTTTTTGTTTTAGTGTGCAATTCTATGAGCTTTGACCACAATCAGAATATGAAACATCACCCCCCAAAATTCCCCTGTTACTCCTTTACATTCAAACCCTTCCTCCTTCCGCTACACCTGGCGACCACTGGCCTGTTCTCTGTCCCCATAGCTTTACCTTTTTCTGAATATCGTACAAATGGAGTGATGCAGTACATAGTCTTTTGACGCTCTCTCTTTCCTTTTAGGACGATGCATTTGAGATTCATCCATGTTACTGCATGTATTTGTAGTTCCTTTTTATTACTGAGTGGTATGTATTCCATTGTGTGGTTATATCACAGTTTATTCATTCACCTGTTGACAGATGTTTGAGGTGTTTGCAGTTTCTGGTAGTTTTGAATAAAGCTCCTGGAAACATTTGCAAATAGGTTTTTGTGTGACCATAATTTTTATCTCTCTAGGGTAAATACCTAGGAGTGGCATTGCTGCGTCATTTGATAAGCGTATGTTCAACTTTTTAAGAAGCTGCCAGACTTTTTTCCAAAGTGTCTGTACCATTTGGTATTCCTACCAGCATTGTATGAGAGTTCCTGTGGCTCCACATGTTTCCCAACATTTGGTATTATCAGTTTTTTTTCTTTCTCAATTTTAGCCATTCTAATAGGGACATAGTGGTATTACACTGCAGTTTTAATGAATGCATTAACATTTAAAATTACATTTCACTAATGACTAGTGACGTTGAACATCTTTTCATGTGCTTACTTGCTATCCATACATCTGTTTTGGTGAAATATTTTGCCCATTTTTAAATTGGGTTGTTTGTTTTTTTACTATTGAGTTTTGAGAGTTCTTTGTATATTCTGAAGATCTACATATTCTGAATATTTGTAAAATATCTGCATATTCTGAATATTTGCCAAAAATTTTGCAAAAATATCATCAGGTATGTGATTTGCAAATATTTTCCCCCAATGTGTGGCTTGTATTTTCACTCTCTGAAAGTGCAGATAGAGATACTACAGCAGTAAATATCTCTAACGCTGCCACACTCCAGCCATACTGGGCTTCTTTCAGTTTCTCAAAAAAAAAAAAAAATCTAATTCTCTCCTTCTCCAGGGTCCTTTGCCCATGCTGTTCCCCCTGTTTAGAATACTCTTCCTCCTGTGCCTGGTCTAAGAAATCTTTGTCTACCCCTAAATCATGAAGATATTCTTCTGTGTTTCTTTTAGAAGCTTTGTTGTTTTGGCATTTATGTATAGGTCTGTGATCTGTCTCAAATTAATTTTTGTATAGAGAGTGAGGTAAGAGTTTGAGGGTCATTGTTCTTTTTCTCTGTATGGGTACTGAGTTGTTGTTAAAAGATTTTTCTTTCCCCTTTAGATTGCATTGGTTTGATTTTTTTATCCAAAAATCAAATAAGCATCTATGTGGGGGTCTGTTTCTGGCCCTTTATTCTTTTTCATTGAAAAATATGTCCATCTTTACAGTAGTAGCACAATTTATTGATTACTGCCTCTTCACAGTAAGTTCTGAATTTGGGTAGATTAAGTCTTTTAACTTTGTTCTTCCACTTCAAGGTTACTTTGAATATTCTATGTCCTTTCAATTTCATATAAATCTTAGAATTGACTTTTTAATTTCTACAAAAAAAAAACCCCTGGGATTTTGATTGAGATTGCATTGAATCTATAGATCAGTTTGGAGAGAATAACATTTCTTAATAATACTGAGTCTTTCAATCCATGAGCATGGTATATCTCCATTTTCTGCCCCCTGCTCCTCCCCTGACTTACTCTTTTTCCTCTTTCAGGTGCCAGCTTAAGTGTCATCTCCTCAGGGAGGTCTTTGTTATGTCCTGCCTAGATAATGTAGCTCCTGTTAAACCTCTGGTACACTCTGTCTTCCTTCTTCATACTAATCAAAATGGTCATAATTATTTATGTGATTATTTGTTTTGTGTGTTTCTTGCCTACTAGACCATAAGTTCCATAAGGGCAGGGACCCAGATCTGCCTTGTTCACAGACTAGGACACAGTAAGTTTTCAATACAGATTTATAAATGAATGAGTGAATGAACGAATGCCCTTCTGTTCTTTTGACATAGATCTGCAGGCCACTGGCTGTTGTCATTCATAGTTAGATGAGCACTTTGGTCTCTGCTTGCTGATAGAGAACCCAAGGCCTAATCCCCCCACCGCCCCCCGCTTTCTTGGCCTTTTGCCTAATGCTTAGTTTCTGCTGACATGCATTATATGTTGAGAACTCCTGTTCATTTGACAGGTAGATGTGTGTAATTATAATTTTAAAAAATGAAATCATACATCTACAGAGAATTTTTAGGTAATTATTATAATACAGAGGTTTAATTTATTTGGAGTAAAAAAAAGGTGTTGCTTTCACAGCATCAGTCAGAGCATTAGAAAAACCAGTGGTGGAATCTTGATTGAATTAGGCTGTGCTCATAATTAGGAAATGCCAAGGCCTGCAAAACTTTGCAGTGCTGAGGACAGAGTGATGAAATTAAGAGCTGCTTTTTTTCTTAAGGTTGAACGAGTTGGCAGTTCAGGAGCATTGTGTTGTTAACTGATTGGTTTGTGGACGCTACTTGGACTTAATAGATTTCATTCTACATTTTGATCCCAAATCGATATTTAGGCCCCAGCATTAATTAAATCCCCAGGGTAAGCATTTCTAAGGAAGACTTCAGGAAGAACTTTCTGAGAAGGGTGGGATTGTTGGGACAAGTTGCCAAGGCATGTTGGAGGATGGTGGTGACTCAGAGCAAGATGAGAGAGAGAAGGAGCTCAAGAATGTGGAGTCCTGTGCAGGAATCCTGGAGGAGACCAGTGCTGTTTACTCTGAATTGGATCTAAGGTGGTTAATACAAACAAAACAGAAACTCAACTGGAATTCTTTGGGGGCTTGCCTGAAGAGCAATGGAAAAAAATCTAACTTTGTCACAACCTGAGATCATAGTTTCCTTCAACAATAATAGCTTATGTTTCAAACAGTGCATTATCTCATTTTAGTTGAAGAACAGCCTTTTAAAGCAAGGGCAAATATGATTATAATTAGTATTCCCATATCACAGATCATGACTGGCCTAAGGTTACAGAGCTCGTAAGTAGCAGATTTCAGCTGTGGTTCTTTGGGCAGCTAATGCCATGCTCAGTTCCTTACACTTGGCAATGAGTCCATACTAAAGTTTTCCTCTTAAGTTGAGAAGAGGGTGAGGTTTTTTGCATGATGTTTGTGGTTTTGGAGAATATGGTGATATAGCTAATAGTGGTAATAAATGCCATTTATTTAGCAACGTATTTGGTCAGTATAGCTATATTATGCTATAGTAACAAAAGACCCCAAAATTTCAGTGGCTTAACCCAACAGAGGCAAATTTCTTGCTCACATGACATGTTCATGGGCTACATGTCCATCATGCATGGGCAGTGGCCTTTACTCATCATAGTAATTCAAGGTCCCAGGCTGATTGATGGAGCAGCCACCCAGTTCTAATGTGCCATTCACCAGGCTAGAAGTCTAGAAACCTCCAGAGGGGTCTTGTACCAAACAATAAAATGCTCCATCCTGAAAGTGACACATTACTTCTGCTTTCAGCTCATTGGCCAAAAGTAGTCAGATGGTCTCATTCAACCACAAGTAGCCAAGAAGTGCGGTCCTACCTTATGCATGGGAGAGATCCAGAAGTATTTGACAGACAGCATTAATGACTACCATAAGCACTCATGAAACAACAAGGAGTTCATCTGATCCTACAACAAACCTCTAAGATAATGAGAGCTAACAATTATTGGTCAATTACCACATGCCATATTCTGTTTACCTAGAAGAGCACTTTTAACCTTACAACCATCCTGTTGGGTAGATACTATAATTATTTCCATTTTACAGATGAGAAAACTGAGGTTCAGAGCGGTAAAGCTACTTGCCCAAGGTAACACAGCTAGGAAGTGGTAGAGCCAGTATTTGAACCCAGGCCAATCTTAGCTGCAGCGCCCATATTATTATAACCTCACATCACTGATGAGAAATCTGAGGCTCAGGGAAGCAAACCAATATGCTCAGGGTCACACAGCGAGGGAGCGGCAAGCCCTAGTTCCCTTCCCAGGTAAAGGGTGGAAACCTCCCTTTACAGTTCCTGTTGGTAATTGCCAGCCATCCCTCCCCAACTCTCTCCTGTACAGGTGACTCCCGACTCTTGACCTAGTGAGTTCATTGCTAGAGCCAGCTTCTGCCAGCTCACAGGAGCCCAGTGTTAAATTTCCAGAACTTTTGCAAACCTGTTGTTAAACACAGACATTAAAAATTAAATTACATAAACTTACTGTCATTAAA
Source organism: Varecia variegata (assembly GCA_028533085.1). Lineage (NCBI taxonomy): Eukaryota > Metazoa > Chordata > Mammalia > Primates > Lemuridae > Varecia > Varecia variegata. Next base: position 5,712,608 of record CM052452.1, read on the forward strand.
TATATTTCAAACCAAGGTAATAAATACCCAAAACTCATCACTTCCTAATTATTTTACTATCATATCCTCTCGAGGTTGTTTATATCTACCAAATCTGTAAGGTGGAAATACCATGTGATGGAATGCTACCACACGTCTCTGCCTAGCTCTGTGCTCAGTGATGTCCAGTTGGTAGAATGAAATTGGCCATGGTGGGAGTACTTACACTGTAGAAATTGGCAGGCACTGTCAGTCAGGGCTTGTTTCCCCTGGAGAACCAGCGTTAAACATTTACCAGCATACCACTGCCTGAGGCCCCTGGCCTCCATCCCTGGCTGTACCGGCAGCCTCAATAAAGGACCAACTTGCCCTCCCAGTGGATCCAACTGGTTCCAGGGCGAGGCTGGATTCCATGAGGCTGCAGTGTTGGACCTTGAAAACATAATGCCAGATGCATTTGTTCCTCCTCTTAAGCTGCAGGTTTTCAACCTTGGCAGCCCATTAGAATCACCCGAGAGAGCTTTAAAAGGTACAGTTTTTGTTCGTTTGTTTGTTTTTTATAGGATACACTGTGAGAGGTTCTGATTAAATTGGTCTGGGGTATGATCTGGCCATTAGGATTTTTTAAAGCTTTCCAGCTACGACCAAAGTAGAGAAGAACAATTCTGTGCAAACTGTGTGTGTGAAAAATGTGGGTATCAAAGAAGGCAAATGGGAGGATTGGTGATTTAATTCACAGCAAAGTTTCTCAATTTTTCCCAATAGTACTCTGTAAAGAACACCACGAGGCAGGGGATGGCAAACTTTTTCTCCAGAGAGCCAGATAGTAAATATTTTTTATGTTGTGAGCTGTACAGTTTCTGTCACAGCTACTTGATTCTGCCACAGCCGTGCAGAAGCATCCATAGACAATATGTAAAGGAGTGTGCATAGCTGTGTTCCAATAAAACTTTATTCATAAAATGGGGTGGGTTGGATGGATTTGGCCCATGGGCCATAGTTTGCCAACTCCCATCTAGTGTTTCTTTAAATGGTGGCCATGCCTGCCCAGGGTCTTAAAATCTATGCATGTAATCACCTTGAATGTTCCTGCTGAGCTGACAGATTGGGTACGTCTCTGGAGTGTCCATCTGACCCCCTCAGAGTTCTTTAAACAGTTTTAACTGTCCTCACTCATCTGATAGGTGAAAATGTTGACGTGACCATTGAATAGATTAGAAGTTCTTTTAAGGGGGGGATGCCCTCAATCTTGTTCTCTCGGCATGGTGCCTGATCCTTGGGCCTCATTTAACAAAAATTTGTTGGATGAGTAAGTTGATAAAATAAATAACATTTACTATTGTTAAAAAACTTTATTTTGGAGAATTTCAAAGGTATATAAAAAGAGTATATAACATGAAGAATCCCTCATTCCCACTGCACAGCTCCAACACTGTATTGAACTTGCCTATTTGGTTTTTTCTTTAAATTCCATAAGGACAGGGACTCTTTCCATTATCCTCTGTGTTGCTTGTGTGCCCTGGTGCTGTGCACAGGGTAGGGCATGTAGTAGGTGCTCAGTAAACATGTATTGGATAAACACAAGAATGAATGAATGACAAGCTGGTGCATTTAATGGGAAATATTGTGCGTTAAATCATGTCTTTCCCCCTTAAAACCACCAATAGCCACGGTTCCACATCTGCAGTGGACATGAAAATCCTGGAGAACCTTCTTAACCGTGTTGGTTCATTCCCAGGCCTCACTGCGGGAGTTGGGCTGTTGGGAAGACTGGCATATTGAGAAGCTTGGTAGAATCTTGCAGGTGAAGGAAAAGCTTCTGCCCAGGGTTATGAAGGAGGCCCTTTGTCCTCAGCTCCTTTGACATTTTCTCTCCCAAGTCCTGGTGATTAAGGGAGGGAGTGACCCAAAAAAAAAAAAATCTGATCTAATTTAAACCCCTTTAAAGTTACCAGGCTGCTGGAGATTAGCTCAGAGAAAATATTTAAGGGTCTGCTTTGATTTGCAATTTGAGATAAATGTGGGAAACGTGTTTTTGCTTCCTGGGAGAGGATTATGTCGCCTTGCAAGTTGGGTCATTGTCACTTTTGATTTTAGAACACTTGCTTGTGGCTCCAGTAATGAACAAAAACCAAACCACACTGAAACCAGCCCAGGGGGTCCTCTTGTCTCCGAAGCCCAAGATATTCTTGTTTCCACTGAATTAGTATTTTCGGATTCCTACCTGTCACCCGCCAGACTTCTCAGCGTTCTGCGCTTGGGCTGCACCAACATTGGTGGTTTATTCCAGACATAAACAAATCTTGCTAAAGTTGTTACCAAAAAAAAAAAAAAAAAAAAACTTACAAAAACTAACTGGGTATCTTATATTTTGGGGTGAATTATTCTTTTTTGTGGGGGTGGTGGTGAATCGTTCTTTACCATGTTGATTTAATGTGTAGTATAGCCCTCGCTAGAATAACCTTTATACATCATCTGGTTATCCTCAACCAGGGTAGTGGTGAATTTGTCAAATTTTAGATACATTAAACATGATCATGGAGCTTAAACCAGGAGGCAGATGATGAAATTAATGTATTTTCCATAAATAATGTCTTGCTTAATACACTAATTGGCCTGTTAAGAGAGACAAGGTTTTAAGGTAATTTTTCCAATTGAAAAAGACTGTACAAGTTATAAGCCACAGGTGCTTTCATGGGAGGTGCCATTATAGGTGTGAATCTGACAGTTCTTGAATGAAGAGGCATTTGGGGTGAATGAAGTCTTGCCTTGCCAAACTCTTTGGTTTACTCCTGAGGTGACTCTGGCCAAGAATCCCTTCCACTGCTACCTAAAATATATGTGCTGTTTCCAGGTGCTACACGTTTCTCAAAAACAAATCCCTGCTAGGAGGTTAAATCCCATTTCCACAGCTAATATCAAAACACCATCCTCCGTCCCTCATGCAGTCCCTCGCTGGAAGTTTCTGGTTCTACTGGCTGAGTGCCCTGTGGTCTAAATATAGCCATTTAAAAAGAAGATTACGGCCCGTCCACTTGGGACTGCCAAAAAGCCTTTCACGATAACTCTTGAAAGCCTGATGGCTTTAATCCTTAACTTTAATTTAAAATAAAGAAATCTTCTCAACCCATATTCCATTTTCCACATTCCCTCCCCACCCTTGTCCTCCGCTACAAATCTTTTCATTTGCCCCCACCCCACCTTTCATTATTGGGAAATAAAAGTCTTTACAAGTGGCTTCTGGAGCAAGGAGGGGCTAAGCTGTTTTAATTTCTTGCAAGGATGTTTTTATAGAAGAAAATCAAGTCAACACTCAAGAGTATAACACAGCCCTTTACGGAGATGGGGAGAATTAATCAGGCCAGAAAGTTCGGGATATAAAAAGGGAGGAGGAGGGGGTTGGGAAGGATGTTTCATCAAACCGAACTGCTCTGGGAGATGCAAAGATAAAAGGATTTCCCTCTCCGAGTGCCTTAAATATTGGCAGGCTGTGGGGTCAAGATGTTTTCTTTTGTTGTTATGGAAAGCCATACAGATAATTAATGCTGTTGAAAGAAGATTGTTCTGTTGGCGTCTGCGAGGCTGGCCCCCCCAGTCTGGGATCTTCTGGAAAGAAACAAGTCAGGGAAAAAAGTTATGCACCAGGGGAGATCCTGCCAATTTACACCAGCAATAAATAACGTCCGGAGAGCAAACAGCCACTGGCTAGTTCCTCATGGCTGCAGAGATTTGATCTGGGGACACAAGTCAGTGCGTGCAGGGAACTTTAAATGAAGCGGGGGACCCACCCCTCCCCCCTTGCCCTGCCACAGACTGCTTCTTTTAAACAATAATTATTAAAGAAAGGAAGTTGCAGCAGAAGCCCAGGAAGGTTGTGCATCGGCTTTGATATTTACAGTTTTTATTTCTTCCTGGATGGATGGCTCCTGCTGTAATTTAATGGGCAGGAAATGTTTGCTCCCCTCCTTGGATGTCAGATGCAGCCATGGGGTCTGGGAGTCCTGGCCGAGCCTGCTGGGGCCCACAGGAGCCTTCTGTGCCTCTGGCTGACCCAGTCCTGAAGGAACGAGTATACACCGAGAAAACTCTATAAACCCCAAAGCGATCACAGGAATAACTAACATTTGCCCAGCACTTCACATGTGCCAAATCTTGTGCACGTTCTATACGTTAGCTCACTTAATCCTCATAAAACCCATGGAGAGTGGTGGTCTTTTTGGTCCCATTGTATAGGTAAGAAAACTGAGACTCAAAGGAGTGAAGCTTACACAGCTAGCAAATGTCACAACTGGGTTTGAAGTCATGCATTCTGGCTCCAAGTGGACGTTTTTTTTAAATTGAGTTGAAATTCACATGACATAAAATTAACCATTTCAAAGTGAACAATCCAGTGGCATTTAGTACCTTCACGATGTTGTGCAACCATCGGCTCTATCTAGTTGCAAAACATTTTCATCACCCCAAAAGGAGACCCCGTACCCATGAGCTACTGTATAGGGTCCAAGGGACAACTTCTCCTTCACCCTCTGAAGCTTCTCTGAAAATCAACTGACAAAAGGCAGATTAATAGGAGAAAAGGCATACACATTCATTTGATCACAATTTTATGTGACATCGGAGCCTTCAGAATGAAATCCCAAAGATATAGGAAAACTATTCATTTTTATGCTTAGGTTCAACAAAGTATGGACAGCCATGTAGAAATAGGATTGGACCTAAACGATATGATGTAATGCTAATAATAGACGGAGTGGGAAACCCAGCAAGGCCTGTCCAGATTCCTCTTGGCCTCTCTGTGCAGCGTTCCTTCCTTCTGCTACGGTGCAGGATCCTCTCTGGAATGGGGGTCATATGACCTATAATCAAGGTAGGTCAGATAATTTCTTTATGGGCAATATTTGCACAGAAAGGCAGGAAAAGGCTAGAGTAATATTTTTAGGTTTTATAGCTGGCTTTGTGGAAAAGGGGTTCTGGTTTCTGTGACCTGCCTTGGGGAAGAGGGGTCCTAGTGTCTATAGCCTCAGAGGAGAACGAGGGGCCAGAGACAGGTCAGAGAGGAGCTTTTGCTGCTGAGGCTCTCACTTTGGGGCATCACTTTCTGAGCTCTAGTACCAGCAACTCCCTATTCTCTTCCCAGCCCCTGGGAACTACCATTATTCATTCTGCCTCTGTGGATTTGCCTATTCTGGACATTTCATGTAAACAGAATCATACAGTATGTGTCCTTTTGAATTGGCTTCTCTGACACACATCATGTTTCCAAGGTTCATCCATGTCGTGGGATGTGTCAGTACCTCATTTCTTTTTATGGCTGATTAATATTCCATTGCATAGATACATCACATTTTGTTTATCCATTCATTTGTTGCTGGGCATTTGGGTTGCTTTTTCTTTTTGGCCATTCAGGTACAAGAACTGTTTTCAGTTCTCTGGGATATATGCCTAAGTGTGGAATTGCTGGGTCATATAGTAATTTTATGCTTAACTGTTTCAGGAGTGTTACACCAGAGTGTAAACACCAGAGTGTTTACAGTTGACACTGGTCACTCCAGGGAATCCAGAGAGTAGTGCCATATCAGGGGCTCAGTGTTGGTCTCTGCTGCTGGCAGACTGGGCACTCAGCGGTGCCTTAGCCAGGTTGGCCTTGGTGAGTGGAAGCCCTTGTGGCTGAGCCGTGCATAACCTCCATCCCTGCTGCTGTGGCCACTCTGTCCATGAGCCCACTGGGCAATGATGGGGTGGCTGGGGAAAGAGTCTGGCCGGTATCCACAGATGGGTCATCCTATCTTCTTGATCATTAAAATCCTCCTTTGTCGAGGTCACTCTTTGGTGGGCATTCACACGGGACACAAATATCTTCACATTTTTTGCCCTTTCAGAGAAGTCTGTCCACATACTTCTCCCCCATATTTCCTTGTCACCAATCACGTTCCTACTAAGTCCCTGACCATTGGGCAAAACCATTGACCACAACCCATGCATCAGCGCATAATTGCAGGACTGGCCATTTCTCCTTCCAGGCAAAGTAAACAGCTAGGTGTGCTGCTTGAGGTTCTGTCCACTAGCAAGATTTCCCTTCACCACTGTCCTTCAGGGATGTCCCAGAAGGGGGCTGTCCACTTTCGACAGGTACCCACGTATCATGCGGAAACATCTCTAAACCAGACCCGAGTCTTCTCTCCCTATTTCAGCCAACTGTAGGGAACTTCTCCGTGAGGCCATAGGTGCAGACTGGGAGAGAGAAGGCAGTGTAGCAGGAGTGGGGACGATGGGCATTTGGGCCACTTCTTCATGTAACTTGTGCCTTCTGGGCCTGCTTGAACCTGATCACGTGCACACCACTTGCATTTGATGAAGGAGCTCTGCTGTGCATGCCCGACTCGATGGCGTGGCGGCTCAGACTGCATGGTGACTGCGTGGCCCGTGGGCAAGCGTTTAGTTTCTACTAAGGCCCAGTAGCAGGCCAAGAACTGTTTCTCAAAAGGAGAGTTGTTATCTGCAGGGGACGGCAGGGCTTTGTCCCGAAATCCTGGGGGCCTGTGCTGGGATTCATCTATAGGGGCCGTCATATGTTCCAAACATCATCCCCATCTGCCACTGACACCTCAAGCACCGTTGGGCCTGCTGGATTGCGTGGCCCAAGCAGCAGAGCAGCTTGCACAGCGGCCCGGACCTGTTGCAGAGCCTTCTCTTGTTCTGGGCCCCACTCAAAACGAGCAGGATTAACACACCCAAATGAGGAATATTTTGCCTCCAAAATCTAAAGAAGCCCACTAGGCATTGTGCCTTATTTCGGGTTGTAGGAGGGACCAGTTGCTATTAACTTATCCTTCATCTTGGAAGGGATACCTCAGCATGGCCCACACCATGGACTCCTAGAAATTTCACTGAGGTAGAAGGTCTCCAAATTTTTGTTAGATTTATTTCCCACCCTCTGGCACACAAATGTCTTACCAGTAAGTCTAGTGTCATTGCTCCTTCTCACTCACAAGGTCCAGCAAGCATAATATCAGTAATGGGCCGGTGTGATACCGTTTTTTTGGTTGGTTGGTTTTTTTTTTTTTTTAAATAGAGATGAGGTCTTACTCTGTTGCCCAGGCTGGAGTGCAATGGCGTCATCATAGCTCACTGCAGCCTCCAACTCCTGGGCTCAAGCGATCCTCCTGCCTCAGCCTCTTGAGTAGCTGGGACTGTAGGCACACACCACCATGCCTGGCTACTTTTTAATTTTTTGTAGAGACGGGGTCTCACTATATTGCCCAGGCTGGTCTTGAATTCCTGGCGTAAAGCAATCCTCCTGCCTCAGCCTCCCAGAGTGCTGGGATTATGGGCGTGAGCTGCCACTCCTGGCCAGTGTGGTATCTTGTGGAAGGAAAAGGAGATTAAGATCCCTGAGAACTAAATTATGACATAGGGCTGGAGAGTTGACATATACCTGAGGCAGGACAGTGAAGGTGTACTGTTGACCTTGCCAGCTGAAAGCAAACTGCTTTGGTGGACCTTAAGGACAGGCATGGAGCAAAAGGCATTTGCCAGATCAATAGCTACACACCAGGTACCAGGGAATGTGTTAATTTGCTCAAGCAATGAAACCACATCTGGTACAGCAGCTGGCATTGGAGTCGCCACCTGGTTAGGCTTATAATCCATTGTCATTGAGATCCATCTGTCCTCTGCACAGGCCGGATAGGCAAGGTGAATGCCCCACATCTTTCAAGTCTTTGATGGTGGCACTAACCTTTGCAATCCCTCCAGGAATGCAGTGTTGCTTTGGCTTTACTGTTTTCCCAGGTAGAGGCAGTTCTAGTGGTCTCCACTGGTCCTTTCCCTCTATGATAGCCCTCACCCCACGGGGTCAGGGGTGTGGGGATTCCGCCAGCTGCTGAGTGTGTCTGTTGTAATTATGCGTTCTGGAACTAGGGGAATAACCACTCAGTGGGTTTGGAGATCCACTGGGCCCGCTGTGAGATGGACTTGAGCTAAAACTCCGTTGATCACCTGACCTCCATGAGCCTCTGCTCTAACGAAGTGACATTTTGGGTTTCTTGGGGTTGATGTCAGCTCAAAGTCAGTGTCCAGTAGTGCTTGAAAGTTCTGATTTCTTCCTTTTCCCCAGTGCACTCACCTTGGTAAAAGGCCATAGGTCCCTTTGGGGAAGGCTGGGGGAAAAATTAGCAGCATAACCTTTGGGCAGCTTACCAAGGTCCTTCCTTCGGGGGACTCAGCCTCCCCTTCTTTCGGAGGATTCTGGGTCTGTAAACTGGCTCTAGTCTGTGAATTGAGTGAAGGGCTGTGACTCTGTTTTTATGATTCAGGTTAAATTTTTGTTGTTAAACTTGATCTAGAAATTTTGTGCTTATACAGATAGAGTAATTTTGTAGGCTTCCTGTTTCACTTCTAGGAACTCTATGATCAACTAACGAATGCCGTGGGTCTTGTGATCAGACTGTTCTGATGGCTGCTGTGGCTCTGCTGTCTGTGCAGTAGCCACACACATCTTGCCCTTGGGGGCTGAGAGCCACCACTTGGCCTCTGTACTCCCGGCCTCTTGTGTTTAGGTTTCCCATTGTCAGGTCTGGCCTACAGAGAAGAATGATCTCAGAGCTCTTCAAGGATGCTGAGGCTCCACTCACAAAGTTATTTCTTACAGTATTGCTGAAAAGTATGTCTCCTGGACCTTCCCAGTGTGGGTGAGTAGGTCTTAAATGACAAATCCACCCTAACATTCCAATTTCACTGAATCTTTGAATCTCTTCCTTTTAGATTAAACCAAGGCAGGTCTGGCATTTCCAGCTCATTCACCGTGGACCACCTTTTTGTTCACATTTCAGCCAACTAACCAAGCAAACCGTTAGAACCCTTTGTGCCTCCCTGAGCTGCAACACTGAATGCAGCACCTCTGCCTAGTGAGCCCGTGTCAGTCAGTTCAGCCAGATCCAACGTCGTTTCTTCCATCAGTATCCCACACCCATCCCTTGCACGTCTCCCAAATTTCTGTGTAAATTAGAATACTCAGGTAGTTATTTCGGAGTGTAGCATACCTCCTCATGGGTCACGTTTTGTACCTCACCTTTAGGGGTCTGCTGGGACTCAAGTCTAGTTAGAGGTGTAGGAGCAAAGAGTGGGGCTGGGGGTGGGTCCTGAGGAGACTCAGCACTGTCTTGTGTGACAGCTCGGGGGGCCGTAGCAGTCCCCTCAGGCAGTGCAGTGTCAGCTCCCTGAGTAGGAGGTGGAGAGGCTGCTCCCACTGGTGGTGGGAAGATGTCTTCCACTGGCAAGGAAGACCCAGAATGTAGGGGCTCAGTGTGCCCAGCTTCCTCAGTCTCCCCACATGTCCCCTTCCCAACTTTCAGGGTCCCATTCCTTTCCAGTCAATGCCCTCACTTTAACAGTGACACCCTGCTAGGCTGGGAGTTCAACTTGCATTGTAATTCAGCCAGTCACAGGATGACATTCTGGGTTTGATTTTCAGAAATCTGATTCCTGTGGCTACAGGAAATAAGAGTCTCTTTCAGGCCACACATGGAAGCTTCCAGATTATTTATGTGGCACTAGAGCTGGTAATTCAGATCACTGAGCTCATTCATTTCTTTCCCTGTCTTGTACTGAGGCATTAAGAGCAAACGGACAATCACATATTCCTTAGTTTGCCAAAAATGTATCATACACAGTCACCCAGGTCCTTGCTCCCTATAAGTGGTTGATTAGGAATATCCAGTGGAGATATTTTGTGTGTCCCTATTGCCAGATCACACCATGTGCTACCTATCATGTTCTCTTTACTACTGGAAATAGTCATTTGTGTCTTTAAATCTAATCAGATTAGAGAACCAACCTCAGAAACCCCAAAACCAATTCAGAAAACTCATCCTTAAAATTCTGTTCCTCTAGAACCACTCCTGGTGCCAAAATCTGTATTAGTCGGGGTTCTCCAGAGAAACAGCCAACGGGGCGTGTGTGTGTTTGTGTGTATGTGTGTGTGTGAGAGAGAGACAGAGCTTACGTAGTCAAACCAAATATGAACCCAGAACAATGCGGGCTGCTATAGGTATGAAGGAGCTACCCAGGGAGAGGTCAGGGAAGGCTCCTTAGAGGAGGTGACACTGAGCTATGTTGTAAAGGATAAAGGAGGGTTTGCCAGGAAAACCAGATGGGAAAGGGAACTCTAGGCAGAAGGACCATATGTTCTGAAAGCTATTGTAGTGTGACCTAAACACTGGATACCTGTGGGGACATGACAGGGACATGCCTGGAGAGGGGGGCAGGGCAGGCTCCCCTAGGGGAGCCATCCAGGGCTTGAGCAGAGGAATAGCTGGGGTGCAGTTGTGTACTAGAAGGACTGCTCTGAGGGCTGTTTGTTGAGCACTTACTGTGTGCCAGGCCCCAGGCAGGGTTCAGTAGTGAGACAGGAAAGGTCCCCGCCCCGCTGGAGCTGTATTCTAGAGAGAGAGACCGTAAATAACAGAAAAGTGAATGTGTGGCCAGTCCATGGTGATAGGTGCTATGGAGGGAGAAAGCAGGGAAGGGAGAATGGGGTGCAGGGGAGGGTGGGGTGTGGGGCGGGTAGGGCTTATGCAGTTTTAAATAGGGTCTCACTGAGATTGTGACATTTGGGCCCTTGAAGGATTTGAATAAAGCAGCCAAGAGGGTATCTCCAGAGAGAGCATTCCTGGCAGAGGGAACCACCAATGCAAAATGTAAAATGGTGCAGCTGCTATGGGAGACAGTTTGATGGTTTCTCAGTAAGTTAAACATAGACTTACCACGTGACCCAGCAATTCCACTCCCAGGAATGTACCCAAAAGAATTAAAAACAGGTGCTCAAACAAAAACACGTACATGCACGTTCAGAGCAGCACTGTTCACAACAGCCAAAAGGTGGAACCAACCCACCCATCCATCATCTCCTGAATGGATAAACACAGCGTGGTCTGTCCAGACAGTGAAATACTATTTGACCATTAAAAGGAATGAGGTACCGACACGTGGTACAACACGGATGAACCTCGAAAACATCATACTGAGTGAAAGAAGCCAGACACAGAAGGCCACGTACTGTAGGATCCCATTTATACGAAATGTCCAGGACAGGCAAATCCATGGAGACGAGGAGCAGATTGGTGGTTGCCAGGGCTGAGGGAGGGGGAGTGGGAAATGCGTGCTTGCTGGGATTGGAGGTGATGAAATGTTCTGAAACTAGATAGAGGTGGTGGTTGTACAATATTGTGAATGCACTAAATGCCACTGCAATATACCCTTTAAGATGTTAAATTTTATGCTATGTGTGCTTTGCCACAATTAGTGCCTGGCCGATTGAAGGGAGAGTAAGGGGGCTGGTGTATATGGCGATGACTTTGGCCTTCACTCTGAGTGGGCCTCAGATTGGGAGCAGAGGAGTGAGGCTGTCCACCCTGGCTGCCGTGTGGGGAACGGGCCCAGGGGGTGTGGCAGGAGCCGAGAGCCCCGTGCAGAGGCTGCCACAGCTGTCCAAGCATATGACGAGGGTAGACAGAATGCAGGGCGAGAAATGACACGATTCTCCCTAGAATTTAAAGGTTGAGCCAACAGCATTTGCGTGTGGGAAGTGGGAGAGAGAGAAGAGTTCAGGGTTTGGCCCGAGCTGGGGGAGGATGGAGCTGCCCTTTCCTGAGACAGGGGGGTGCCTGGTAAGGTCTGGAAGGGAAGATGCCAGAACATAACTAGAGGTTGTTTCTGAATGATGAGATTTTTAAAGACTTTTTATTGTGGAAAATTTCAAGCATCCACAGAAATGGAGTCATACCCATAAATCCCCTGTCCTGATCACCCAGCACCAGCCGCCGTCACATCCTGCGATTCTGTCTCATTTATCCGACTGCCCCTTCGCTTAGCTTTTGTTTACCGAGAGCATCTGGAAGCAAACCTCAGAGACGTTTCACTTGTTAGATGGTGGGTTTTGAATGATCGTTATTTGGCTCACCCAGATTTCCTAGTTTGGGGACACAGTTTTATATTTTATTTTTTTGTCTAATGTTAAAAATTGATGTACTTTTAAGGTACCCAAGTTCTAGATGCCTCTGTTTCTTCATCTGTAAAATGGGGTTTCCAACCCGACCCCTCTCCAAGTTCATGTCTGTAAAATGCCCACAGTAGGGCAAGCCACAGCGTAGGTGTTGCTACCTTTTTTTTTTTAATGTGCCGAAGTTTATAAAGCGTAGGTTCTGCCCCTGAGTTCCTGGAATCAGACCTTCCCGAGAGGACTGCTGGGCGCTTCCCAGAGCATGCGCCTCAGCTCTGGCCCACGGTTGGAGCTGCTCTGCTCAGACCGTCTGTCCCCTCCTCCCTCTGGGCCGCCCCACGCTGTGTGGCAAGTACATCCATGGGACTCTGTTAGAGCCCAGGCTCTGTTCTCTCAGGGTAGAGACCCTGGGCAGGCACCCCACCTCTCTGAGCCTATGTGTCCACCACTGTAAGTGGGAGATTGCCACAGCACATAGGGCTGTTTTGCACAAATGCAATGAGCTAATGTGAATAAAGGCTTAGTTCAGTGCTTGGCATACAGTAAGTGCCCAGTAATTCTTCAGTGGTACCATCTCTCCAGAATTTGCTTAGGGATGAGCACAGGACAGGACTGAAGCATTGGCCCACCAACCCCTGCCCCTGACGGTGGCCACAGGACAGTGGAATAAGCTCTGGCCATGGCACAGGTCACCTGAGTCCAGCCCTCCTGTTGGGCCTTGGGCAAGTGTCTTAACGTCTCTGGGCATCTGGAAAGGGACAGTGTGGGTTGGCTGTGTGAAAGCCTCTAGCCTGGGCTGCTGCAAAGGTGGGGGCTCCAGCTGTGGGGACCCCAGCTGTGGGGGATCCCTGTCCCCCTCCCCTTCTCCCTCCCCCAGAGCGGCAGCTATTGCCAGGCTGGCCGGTGGGAGGGGCTTGGCATGAGAACCAGCAGATGCCAGTCTCGCTCTACGCACAGATGTATCTGCCAGTTTCTGATGGGGAGAAGCGATCTGGGAGTCGCTTACTTCATTGATAATTAAATTCAAATTAAGAGAGATTTGCATTTATCAAAAGCCTGTTTGACAAGGTGTCACCGTTCCCATCCAGCACCCGGGCACTGGGGAGCTGGCAAGGGGAGGTGCAGCTACATGGGGGTGGGGAGAAAGGAGTGGTGGGGGGCAGGGGGGAACAGCAGAGGGGCTGCCTGTCAACCGTTCGTTATTACAGAGGGTCATGGCTCGGGCTCCGTGGTAAACGGAATGAAAAGCTGTGTGGCCTCGGTCAGGCTGCTTAACCTTTCTGTGCCTGTTTCCTCATAGCAGCCCCCAGGGTCTCCCTCCTCTGGCAGGGGGTGGGGGGATGGTCTGCTACTATTGGCTTTGAGTTAGGCAAGGAATCCCCCATCCCTGCCACTCTTCTCACTGAATTGCTGGGAAGAAGAACAAACAGAATCTCTGGGAGCCATGGTTGGTGGCCCACAGAGATCCCTTCACCAGGCAGCACGCACGTGCTGTGAGCTGGCTGTCCCCTTCACCGAGGAATCTCAAGGTGTTCTGTCCCGCCTCCCATGGGGGCAGCCCACAGCCTCTGAGTGATGGGCGTGGGAGGAATGAAAGCCTGGACCCCTTTCCTCAAGGCGGGACTACGCTGTGGTTCCATTCACCCCCCAACAGCTCCCGGGGGTGACACTAGACTCCTGCTGGGCCCACATTTTTGCTCAACTCCTTCCTCCTGTCCCAACCTGCTTCCCTCACACCCTCCTGCCTACTGGGGAGGCACACCCACTGCCCACGAAGTCACTAGCACACGAGTCTCAGGTTTTGCCTCCAGAGACCCGACCCAAGACAGAATCCAGCCGGGACAGGCCCACCTTTGAGTGCTGTGTGGTCTCCAGCAGGCCACTAACCTTCCTGAGCCTCAGGGTCCTCGTGGGGACATGGGACTAAGATGGCTTCCATTCTTCTGGGAGGTTTACAAGGACCAAGGAGGTCATGGATGTGACATTCCTCCTTGTAAACCGGAACGTTTGCCGTCCCTGGAGGCTGTCTTCGGAGAGGAGAGGGGTCCTGCTGGCCTGTGCTCGGTGGGCGGGGAACCAATAGCATTTGGGAGAGAATGGAGGAGGAAGGGTGTGTGATGGGACATTTTCTGCCTCCCTGGCTTGGGACGGGCTGCAGAGAGTGGACATTCAGGGCCAGTGAAGACAGAACAGCAAATGGCATATGTGGGCGAAGATTCAAGTAATGGGCTCCTATTTAGAAATAATGGTGCTCAAGGTTGTGGTTACTGAGATTGTTATTTTTCCAGCAGTGCACTGGGACAAAGCCTTCAGGCCCCTCAGAGGAGGCTCTTCTAAGGCAGTGGGAGTTTCTGGCTTTATCTGTTGCAGCCTCATCTCAGACCCAGCCAATGGCATCCCTTTCCTTGGAAGGTCTTTGTATCACCCCAGAGAACACCTGATATAAGAAAATCTGCTATACCCCGTGGATGAACAAAGGTGCGGCCGTATGCGGTGCACAGGCTCCTTCATTCCTTCTGCAGGGCTGAGCTTCCCAAGGTCACAAATAGGATAAGATTTCAGAACAGTTGCCACCCAAGAACTGCCTACTGTGTCAAAGGTGGTGGGTCTGCCATCACCCTGCCTAAGGGTTGATCGGACTTACAGGTCTGGATGTTAAAATCAGACCCGGATTCAAATCCCAGCTGTGCCCTGAACTCACTGCGTGACCTTGGGTAAATCACTTAACCTCTCCGAGCCCCCGTTTCCTTGTCTGTGAAATGGCAATCATAATGGGGTGCTTAGGAGGAGCAGTGAGGCAATCGTGTGGCCAGTGTTTGGCATTTCCAGTAACTTTTCTCTTCTTTTTCCTCCCTGTTCTGGCTCAGCTCCCTGTCCCTTTATTCTTTAAAGACATTTTTCCAGTGTTGAGACCTTCCATGTCAGCCGTGCTTGCGAAGACTTGGGGTGAATTAGAAACCCATTTAACGACTTTGCAAGGACTTCGTAGGGCTATGCAGGGGCCCAGCTTCCTGGGCAGAAGAGCGAGAGAGCAGCGTCTGTTGATGGGGGACCAGTGACAATTAAAGACAAGTCACGCTTTTTCATCAGTACTGTAGATTGAGTAGCAGTGAAGAGATTTTTGGAGTTTCATTGAGGGTTTTTTTTTTCTTTTTGTGAGTTGAAGCACTGCCTGTCAAATCGAGAACCCTCTCTTGATAGGGAAATACACATACGGGAGGATAATTTTATTTTCCCGGTCATGGGGAAGGCAGGTCTTCAGAAGCAACCAGCTTCCAGCTTTGTGGCCGGGTGCATCCTCCTCTTCCTTCTTAACAGGTCGGTCTCATCCAGTAAATGTTTTCCATTTCTGCACGAAACTGGGAAAAAGCATCAGCTAAATATAGCCCCTGCATAGGCAGGCTGCGGTGGTCTAAAGTTAGGGGAACAAGAAGGACCGGTTTGGGCTTTTTTTTTTTTTTTGTTTTTGTATAATCTGAATGGGGAGGATTTGCAGCCCTTGTCACATGCTGGTTGAGGCTCCAGAGGAGCAGAGGTCCTTAATGTGACCTCAAAAGCTGTGTGACCTTTGGCAGGTTACACGACCTCTCTGAGCTTCTGTTTTCCCCTTTCAAAGTAGCACCATGTCTCTTTATGGTGATTCAGGTTTGACTTTTCCATGGCTCAGTTTTCCCACTTGGGGATAATGCCTGAGAAGTGAGTGGGGAGCCTCAGGTGACACCTGCATGACTTGTTTCTCTGGTCTCGTTTTTTAGTGTCATCTCAAAGTTTGAGAGGAGATGGCATATGAAGGAAGATATTCTTCGTTGATCACCAAACTTAATTTCTTGGGTCCTTAGAATTAAGATTATAATTTATATGCATATTTTAGGTACAAATCAGGGGCTCAGGGGCTTAGCTCACTACCCCCCCACACACAGATAAACACAGAGACACTCCTTGTTAGAGGTGTCCTTCCTTTTACTCTTCAAAAGAGACAGTCTTTTGTGGTTAAGATATTTGTGCCTGCCACTTACTTGTTCAGTAACCTGAATAAAGTATTTCTCTTCTCCAAGCCTCAGTTTCCCCATCTGTAAAATGAGCATGATGCTATCTCTTTGAGCTAAACAGTATGATAAAAATGACTGGCATGCACTGAGCATGTATTGTCTGTCTGGCCCCCTGCTAATAAGCATCATCTAAGCATCTAAGAACAGCACCATGAGATAGGTACCGATATCATCCCCATGTTACCGGTGGGGAAGACTGAGGCTCGGAGAGGTGAAGTGACTTTCCCCTGGTCAACAGTGATTAAGAAGCAGAGCTGGGACCTAAACCCAACTCTGGGCAATTTCAAAGCCTATACACTTGAGTGGCCTCCCATGAATGTCAAGGTCTCAGCTCCATGCCTAGTACCTAGTAAGCACCCAGTAAGTGCTGGCTGCAGTGACTCTGACAATGGTGGTGATGCTTGGAAAACCTTCGCCGGGGGGCAGGGGAGACAGAATGTAGGATGAATTTCTTAGCAAGATCTATCATGGATTCATAAATTTCCATCAGATTTCCAAATGAGAAGGATTGTGCTAAGATGAGCCACATGCAAAGTACATCCCTCCCACCCAAAATAAAAGGGACATATTTATATATACACACGCTCACATTTTGGTATCTCAGAAACCAGGCAGAATATTGTAAGGCAATGTACAATGGCATAAAATATTGTCCCAATTTAATCCATCTATTTAGTGTTCCATCTAATTACTATATTAGAAAAGTCTTCAGACCATGTATTGAACATTATAAATGGGAATAAAATGATTCTGGTAATGGCTTAATAAAACAGGTGAGGTAGCTCCGTCTGTCTGCCTGCATCCTTGGACCATGGCCAGATTGATTTGTCAGGGAAGGGGGAAAAAAACCAGAAATGGGCTTGTGTTGTTGCACTTTGGAGATTGTCTCCATTAGGGGCCTTTGATTTTATTCTTGTTTTTCCTTATGAGAAGTGCTTATCGGTTCCTTTTGTTAACAGCAAAATATGTAGAACTGATGGAAAAACTGACAGCAGCCGTTTCATATTTTATAAAGCTGCTCCCAGCTCGTAATTTGCCGGTCGGGATGAATCGAGGAACCCTGAAACTCCTGGTGAATTTGCAGCTGATGACTGCAGTCTCGTCTGAGGGCGTGTAGCCGCCGGGATTTCACTGCTCTGGGGAAATGCAGCTGGGGGAGGTAGAGTGAACCCAGGGTCAGGAAATTATGTATCAGTCATTTGGGGCTGGAGTTGCCTCGCCTAAGGGATCTGGGATCCTTGTGCGTCAAATCACCTTTGCTCCGTGTGCCCAAAAAGGTGTTTGCTTTTTTGGAATCTCTGGGGCTTTCTGTACAAATCTAGAAAGGACTTTTCCCTTTTTCCTCTTAAATGCTCAGTGTCTTTGAACCTTATGCCCTGAAGTCTCCTGTCCCCTGTCCTTGAAAGCTGCCATTGCCACTGAGACTTGACACATCCTGCCTGAATTTGCCCCTGGCTTTGGGATTGGTATCCAGCAGCCAGTGACAGGAGGGCCACACGACCCGGTGGATATATCCCTCCCTGCTTCTGTGGAGCTGCACCTCTCAGGGTGAAGGAGCAAAAACACCCCCTTCTCCCAAGTGCATTGGGTGTTTCCAGCTCCAAACTCTAATTTCTTGCTCCGAGTAGACTAATATGCGGGTGTCGGAGGTTAAATTCCAGCGCATCAAGGAGGTACCCATTTTTCACGGAGCCCTGGCATTCGCACCAGGCGTCGTCTGTGTTGTCATGGCTACGCGGGCCCGGGACCCCAGAGACGGGAGCGCAGAATTAATGGCAGTCCCGAGTAAAGGATTCCTGTCTTGGCAAGGTTGATGGATTACATTGATGTACCATTTGTCATACTGTAATTGTTCTGGCAAATGTAATACCCACTAGTATAAACATTGTACTGCTTTGCTAATAAAACCCAAAATAGGAAGAGAAAGGATGATACAGTGTTATGCTCACTTAAAGAGACAATGCCTCCTTTCTGAGCTGGAGCCCACTTTTTCTGGAGGTCTTGCCACCTGACACTTTCTCCATTGAGGTGCATGTGCATGCTAAGCACCTGTCTACCACCTGCCTTCCCACCGGGAGTGGTGTGGGCCACTGGGGTGTGTGCCCAGGTGTTTTCTCAGTCCCTCTCTGCCACACCTCCCTCAATTCCTCTTCTTAGAAGCAGTTGTTACCCAAAACCTCTTTGCATTTCCTTGCTGCCTGCTTGGCGTTCCCAGCGGTATCTGTTTACTCAGATTGACTTGGCATTCAAGGCTCTGCTCTGCTACAACTGCTGCCTTCAGGAAGCCTTCCCTGACCCCCCAGGCCTTCTCCAAACTGCCATGTCACTCAGGCTGATGTGACACACAGTGGATCTACCACTGCCAAGTGTCTGTTCAGCTTTAGGATTCCTCCCATTAGATCCTAAGTTCCTTCAAAGGCCAGGTCTGAGCCCTAAGTATCTCTTTCACCCCAACTCCCCAGTTATGCCTGAATGGGATACAGAAGATGCTTAATTAATACCCAATGAATTAATTACCCGTTTCCCATTGGGCATGAAGGGTCTGCACAAGATCTATGATCTCGTGTAACGTTTGTCCGGGCATTGCTGGCTTCCATGCCTTGACATGCAAGTTCGCTCTGTCCAAACCCCTCTACCCTTGTGGGGCCCAGCCAGTGGCCTCAGTGCCCTCTGAGGTTCTGCTCCTGTGAGGAGTGCATTCAGCTGCAAGTAACTGGGAATTCAGCCAACGGGTGCCTCAAGCTTGTACCAGTTCATTTATTTATTTTTTTAAATAAACTTTACATTTAGAGCAGTTTTAAGTTCATAGCAAAATTGAGCAAAGAGTACAGAGCATTCCCATATATGCCCTACACATGCACAGTCTCCCTTCCCAGCAGCATCCTGTGCCAGAGCAGGACGTTTGTTTCCATCAGTGAACCTCTATTGACACGCCATTGTCACCCAGAGTCCGTAGTTTACATTAGGGTTCACTCTTGGTGGTGTACCCTCCACTGGTTTGGACAGATGTGTAGTGACGTGTATCTGCTGTTGCAGCATCACACAGAGTAGTTCCTCTGCCCTGAGAATCCTCTGTGCTCCACCTACTCCTCCCTCTCTCCCTCCCACAACCCTCTGGTAACCACTGATCTTTTCGCTGTCTCCATAGTTCTGCCTTTTCCCGAACATCGTATGGTTGGAATCATGCCATGTGTAGCCTTTGCAGACTGGCTTCTTTCCCTTAGTAATATGCATTTAAGATTCTTCCATGTCTTTTCATGGTTTGACATCTCATTTCTTTTTAGCGCCGAATAATATTCCATTGTCTGGATGTTACCACCATTTATTGGTCCACTCACAGAAGGCCATGTTGTGGGTTTGTTTTTCTCACGTGACAGAGTCAGAGGGAGGCAGCCATCTGTCTTTCCATTTCCCATCTTCCATCTGCGTAGCAGCAAGATGGCTGTTCCTCCTCCAGGGCTCCTGTCTGCGGGCCAGGAAGGAAGAAGAAGGGAAGGCCAAAGGGGCAGAGGGCCAAAGGTTTTCTCCCAGTGAGGGTTTTACCTCTTAATTCAGGAAGGGAAGCCCTCACTGTCCAGAACCAGCCACTCGTAGCTGCAAGGGAGGCTGGGAAATCAAATTCTTCAGCTTTCCAGCCTCCGGCGAGAGATGGTGCTGTGGGCTGAATTGTGTCACCCAAAATTCATGTGTCATAGTCCTGACCCCCAGGACCTCAGAATGTGGCTATATTTGGAGACAGGGTCTTTCAAGAGGTATTTAAGTTAAATGAGGTCACTGGGGTGGGCCCTAATCCACTATAAGTGCTGTCCTTATAAGAAGAAGACATTTGGACACAGACTCACACAGAGGGAAGAACACGTGAAGACATAGCGAGAAGGTGACTATTTACAAGCCACAGAGAGAGGCCTCAAAAGAAAGTGGCATCGCAGACACTTTGATCTTGGACTCCTGGCCTCCAAATTTGTGAGAAAATCAATGTCTGTTGTTGAAGTCAGCCAGTCTGTGGTACTGTTTTATGGCAGCCCTAGGAATGAATACAAATGGTTTGCCACAGGTAGATTCTGTTGTCATCCCATTTTACAGCAGAATAGACAAAGTCAGAGAAGATCAGTACCAAGTCTGCGGCTATGTGGCAGTCTAGCATGATGGTCAGAGTCAGACCCCCAGGTTCGAATCCGGCTTCCCCACTCACAGCTCTGTCGTGACCTTGAGAGAATTGCTTCACCCCCCTGAGCGTCCATTTCTCCTGTAAAATAGGGATAACAATAGCTCTGATCTCTGTGGGCTGATGTGAGAGTTAGATGAAGTGTGGAAAATTATTTTCAGAATTATTAAAGTTGATACTAACAGAGCTGGAATTTGAACCAGATCTGTCTGATTCCCAGGCCTGACAGTATGAGGGGAGGGGAAGGGAAGGGTCCCAGCATCAACTCTGTTCCCCTGGGAAGGTAGCCCCCTCAGAGGAGCACAAAAAAGGCTGAGATTTATGTCCCCATAATCGATTCACACCACTTTTGTCCCTACCGCCTGCCAGGCTCCCACTGTGGCCTGTCTTCTCCCCACTCGCTGCCCAGAGGGCCCCCCGTCCCTGGCACACCCACAAGCTGGGAGTGAGGGGCCCTCTGAAGTTCATCATTCTCACCCTCTCTCGCTCCAGGCTCCCAGGATTCAACTCTGGTAGGTTGGGGGCCCCCAACTGCTAGATCCCATGGAGCTGGGTTTGATAACAGACCCTGGCATTGAAAAGAGACATGAGCCTGCTCAGAGCTGGGTTTCTGTGGGGCTCTTGTGGGGGTCGCCTTGCAGAAGAGAGGGAGGGCCAGGGAGCTGGCCCAGAGCAGACCTCTAGGATGCTGCAGCCAGAAATAGAAAAGGCCCAGGTGGACATGTCCAGGAAGGCGATGTGTCCAGTGGGGCTTGGCAAGCGAGTCTTCCAGGTGGCCTTGCCAAGGAGGTTCTCCACCCAGGACCCGGCCCTTGGCCCATCTCTGGAAATACTGCTTGCAGAACAATGGTGCAGCCACTGTGGAAAACAGTATGACAGTTCCTCAAAAGAAAAGAAAAGAAAAAGAATTGCCCTGTGATCCAGCAATTCTACTTGTGGGTAATCACCCATACGAATTGAAAGCAGGGACTCAGATACTTGCATACCCATGTTTATAACAGTACCGTTCACAACAGCTGAAAGGTGGAATGCAGGTGTCCGACAAAATGAGATCTGTCCATACAATGGAATATTATTCAGCCTTAAAAAGGGAGGAAATTCTGACATGTGCTATAACATGGATGAACCTTGAGGATGTTAAGTCAAATAAACCAGTTACAGAAAGACAAATACTGTGTATAATTCCACTTACAGGAGCTCCCTAGAGTAGTCAAATTCTTAGAGACAAAAAGTAGAATGGTGGGTGCCAGGGGTCGGTCAGCGGGCAGAGGGGATGGGGAGGGCGGATCAGGGAGTTAGTGTTTAACCAGGACAGAGTTTCAGTTTGGGAAGAATGGTACATTTAAAAATGGTAAATTTTATATTATTGTATATTTCACCACAATAAAAAATGTTGCTTTTGTTACTACTGCTGCAGCTGTGATTACCGTTAATACTGACAGTACTACTGCTACTAAGTAATACTGCACTGCATACCTGGCACAAAGTATCTTGTATAATCCTCCCAGTAATCCTAAAGTAGACTCTGTTAATAAGTAGGTAAGCATACTTACCTACAAAACTTAACAGTACTGAGGTTCAGAGAGGTTACATCATTTGTCCAAAGTCACACAGCTAGCAAGTGGCTTAACCGGTCCTTAAACATGGTGTCTGTGTCTGAGATCTATTCTCTCAACAATATCACCCTAGACCGCCCCAGATTTTGACTAAAACAGGGTTTTTGACCTTGACACTGTTGACATTTGGGCTGGGTAACCCTTTGTTGTAGGGGCCTGTCTGTACATTGGAGGGTGTTTAGCCGTATCCCTGTTCTCTCCCCACTAGATGCCAGTAGCACACCACCCCCAACAATCCCAAAGCGAAATGACCAAAAATGTCTCCAGAAATTACCAGATGTCCCCTCGGGGGCAAAATCACCCCTGGTTGAAAACCACAGGTTTAACAGGGACTTCCTGGCACTGCAGAAGACATTGGACAGTTGCTCACCTGTTAAAACCACATTAATCCTTAGAAATCAGCTTGTGCACAAGAGAGAATTTGAGGGAAAGGGGACCACAAATGCTTTCTCTGCCTGTTGAAAGGATTTTTTTTTTCACAGGAGTGTATCAACTTCCCACACCCCCTTAAGGGTAAGCCCTTAAAATGCCAAGACATGTTGAACATCCATTTGTGACATAAGGCTGGGCACACCCTTACTTGTAGCTTGAACAGTGTTCATTTGCAAGATGGTTTATATTAGTGTAAAAAAAACCAAAAAGTCCTGCATTCAGATCTGGGCAAATGCGTGATCTGCACACACAGTGGAATTGTAGCCTTTTAGTTAAAGATGTTCAACATACTTTGTTAGGTGAATAAAGCAAGTAGTAGTGTGTCATCCCATTTTTAGGTAGATGTTAGTTGGAAGGATGCACCCCAGAACATTCCAAAGGTTTTGATCACTGCTGCATCCCTCGTGTCCTGGCACATAGTAGGTGCTTAATTTATTATTTGTTGATAGCTGAATGCAAACTGGCAAGGCAGAACTATCAACTTTTTTCTTTTTGTGCTTCTCTATATTTGAATTTTTTATAACAAGCATATATTAACTTTGTGGTTAAAAAAATTTATACCCTTCCTCCCCCCAAAAAAAAGTTTAAAAAAAGAATCATGTCTTGAAACCTGCCTAGCTTGTCCTTCTGCAGAGCTCAGAACACACATGCCCAGATTGCCAAAGCCACGCAAAGAAACGAGGCTGGTGTTTTGTGGTCCTTGTTCAGTCATGCATGGATAACATGAGACTCCTGAAGAACGCTGGTTCTTTATTTCTCTCACTTTGGTTCCCCCCCTTGGGCTTTTGGAGGGGACAAAAACCCCAACAGACATGTAGGTGTGGACACGAAGGCAGTTAGGGAAGGGAGCAGGGGCCTGAAAGCTTCAGTCTTGCTTCTGCCGCAAGCAGGAGGCAGAGGGCTGGACCAAATGACCTCTTGGTGTGGTGCGAGCACCTACATTTGTGACTTCCTCCTCCTGTAGCTTCGGGATCTTTCCAGAGGTGCCCAAGAGCTTGAGAGTATGTGGAGGCCAGGTAGGAAAAGAAGGAACTTTTAGGTAGCAGGTGTCCAGACCACAAGGACAAGAGGTCATGTCATTTTTTTTTTTCTTGCAACAATGAATTGGGGGTGGGGGTGGTAGGGAAAAGAATCCCCCAGCCTTCTGATTTCTAAATATTCCAAAGGTCTTTGAGTTTGTACAATTGCATCTCAAATGTTTTTTAAAGTTTACAACTGACCCGATTCATAGAAAAAGATAAACACCCTTCCTATGTTTGGAGTCATATGTAATTTTTATCTCTTGACCTTTAAATGTAAGCAGCAGTAAAATGAAGAACTATTGCAGTCATTTAACACTCCGGCTGTACTAACTGGTTCCTGCCTGAGAACCGTGGTTTTAAATTGGCTAATGCAGAATACTTGCAGAGCTAATAATAATTCAGATTATTCCTGTCAGCTATTCCGGTTTCATGGGTAATTTAGTAGTTGAATAAATTTTTAAAAAAATTCATTCGTTACCATGCGCTGTTATGAATCAGTAGATGGTTTACCATTGGCAGCAGTAACTGTAAGAAGATTTAAATTGCTACTGAAAAGGATTTGAGTGAAGGTAATGTTTTATAATGTTCTAAGCCATATGCACTACTTTCAGGCCTCATCAGTTTTACATTGATTCCTAGTGAAGTGTTTAATTGCATCATGAATGCAATATAATTCAGTTCTTTCTGCTAATATGGTATATATCTCAAAGTGATATACAGCACTGACAGGGAGAATTCGCAGTTTCGTCTGGATTTGGGAGGGCAGCGAGAATTGGGTACCTACTGGATGCATGGAGGGCAGACGGCAGGGGATGAAGGCTGTAGCTTGGCTCCGTCTTGCTGAGACTGGGTGGGGGGTGTCTGTCACCAGCTCTCAATGCGGAGGGCCAGCCCCAAGAGGGGTCTGGTGTTAACTGGCCTCCCCTAGGAGGGCGGGGAGCGCTCTCAGCTGGCCACACGCTCCTGAAGCCTGGCCAGGCCCACTCCTGCCATCGCCTGCTGATGGATTACGTCCAGACTTCATTGGCTGTTCCCAAGCTATTTCTGAGGACTGGGTTTTCTGTTGTCATTTGTTTAGTCAGTCAGTGAATATTTATTGAGGACCTACTATGTGCTGAGGCAATCAGTGGCCTAGGAATGCCTTTTCGGGAGATTGGCCTGGATCATATCAGTCGTTGATTTTGATGGAGTCCTCACGTGCTCTGCAGCAAAGGTTCAGGGAAAGCTCGAAACCTCACGCCCCTGCAGGGGCCTCAGATGGTGGGCCTGGGTGAGGTGCGCAGACACTGGGACCTCAGCTCCCAGGGCAAACTGGTAGAGGGCATGTGGCCCACCTGAAGGGGACAGCGGCCCCACGACTCCAGCCGAGTGCCGCCATAAGCTCAGCCTTGCCGGTTTTAAATTTCATACGAGAAGCTGAGCATTGGGATTTGTATGGAAAATCACCCATTTTTAAAAGAAAACTAAAATGTATATGTGACACAGATCAAACTGTCTGTGGGCATATCCTGCCCGGGGACCACCTGTTTACAGTGTCTGTTAATGGGCCTGATTCTGCTGTTAAAACAAAAACATTTGCTCTCAGGGCCAGAAAAATACATGCGTGTTAGCGGCGGTAGAACTTGCAGTGCCTCGGCAGGCTGGGGCACAGTTCCACGGTGCATTGGACGTGCGTGGGGAGGAAGGAAGGAGGTGTTGGCTTCCCATCTGGCGGTCAGGGATTGGGGACAAGCCGCTTTGGATGGGGCGTGTGAGGCCACTTGCTACATCCCCAGAAACATAAAGAAGGTGCCTTCTCGGAAACAGAACCAAAGATAGAAGGGACAGTGTGACCTTGGGCTTGTAAACAGACCCAGGCAAGGTGAGGTGGGTGTGCCTGCTGGTCAGGACCCCAAAAACTGGTGGTAGAGGTGGCAGGATGGTTAGAGCCGGATCACACCTTCTTTTGCTTTTTCTTCCTTGAATCTCAAGATGTAACCCAAGGTACAAGGGTATTCCTGCTGGAGAAGGGCCCTGGATTTTGTTTTTAGTGTCATCTCTGGCTACCATCCTTCTGGGTAGAAGAATGCAGCTTTCCAAATAGCAGCATGTGAAAGCTAACCTCATTCTTCACTGGCATTTCTTCACTTATTCACTTTTAATCACTTACTTGTTACTTCAACAAATATAAGCCAGACACTGTTCTAGGTGCTGGAGATACAGCAATGACCAAGAAAGATTTCTAGTCACATGTCGCTTAACGACAGGGACACACTCTGAGAAATGTGTCGTTAGGTGATTTTGTCATTGTGCACACGTCATGGAGTGTACTTGCACAAACCTGGACAGCGTAGCCTCCTGCACGCCCAGGCGGCATGGTGTGGCCCATTGCTCCTGGCTACGCACCTGTACAGCGTGTTACTCTACTGGGTACCGCAGGCAACTGTGACACAATAGGAAGTATTTGTGTACCTAAACATATCTCAATATGGAAAAGGGACAGTAAAAATATGATATCATAATCTTGTGGGACCACCATTGTATATACGGTCTGTCATTGACCACAAAGCATCATTATGTCGCGTGTGACTGTACCTGCCCTCACAGAGCTTCTAGTCTAGTGGGGACAGACAGACCATCAGCAAATACATAGTTAAGAGCACAAATTAGCTTCAGGTACTACTTGGTGGCCTCACGCCAAGGGAATCCACCTCATACTCGGGTCCAGCTTTTTATAAAGCGTGTCTGGGTGTTTGCTTGCTAGGGCTGCCGGAACAAAGTGCCACCGACTGGGCGGCCTGAACCGGCATTTGTCTTTTCACTTCTGGAGACTGGAAGCCCCAAATCAAGGAGTCAGCAGGGGCAGTTTCTTCTGAGACCTCATTCCTTGGCTTCTAGATGGCCTCTTCGTGTTCATAAGGAGTTCTTCCTCTATGCGTTTCTGTGTCCACAGTGTCCCCTTTTTATAAGGACACCTGTCATATTGGATTAGGGCCCATCCCAACAACCCCATTTTAACTTGATGACCTCATTAAAGACCCTGTCTCCAAATACGGCTACATTCTGGGGGTTAGGACTTCAGCATACGGATTTGTGGGGGACACGGTTCAGCCTGTAACACGCCATGGAGAGAGTCAGCATGTGTGATGGCAGCGGGGTGGATGGGGGCTCTCAGTGAAAGGGACAAGAAAACAGTGCCACATGCCTTCTCACCACAAGACTCTCTCTGTCAACTCCCGTGAAGGATGCAAAAGTGAGACTTGCTTGTCGTGTGCGTCCCTCCTGGAGCAGGACCTTGGCATCAGAGCTGGTGCGTCTGCAGCTCTCTGGTTGTGATGTGGTCACAGAGCGGGAAGCCTGGGCCACCGGGCTCCGCCCTCAGCCTGGCGCCGCGATGTAATCGGAGCCTTCTTTTCCTCCTCACTCTCGAGGAAGGCCAGCCAGCCACCTTTTTGATCATCGTAACCTTGACGCAGAAGAATAATTTATCCATGCCCCCAGACGAGGAAATTGCAAAATGTTATTTATGAAGGTGAGCTGGTGCATCGTAATTCTGGCCCCACGTTTCTGGATGCGACTAGCCGAGATGGGGAGACGTGTGTGATATTTGATAATAAAATGAAACATAGTGCCCGTGAGGCAGAGCTGTGGAGCACAGGGGGCCAGGGGCCCACGAGAGAGATTTCAGGGAAAGAGGATTGTTCCAGAAGCTGGCCCGAATCATCCTTTGGGGTCAGGAGTGGGAGGATAAAAGTCTCCGTGAAAATGCAGGGAGGCTGGAGTGAGGGGATACTGGACATCAGTGTAGGGAGGGAGGAGGAGTGGAGACCTGCCTTTGGGGATTGTGGCCTTGGTTTGGGGCACTTGGGAGGTTGTGTAGCACAGTGGTTAGTTAGGAGTCCTGGCTTTGGAGCCAGGTTGGAGTCCTGGCTCTTTTGCTTCCTGTGTGGTGGGTACCATTGGGCAAGTCAGGTAACATTTCTCAATCTCAGGTTGTTCATCCGTACAATGGGAATGAGTGCAAATCTTCCCAAGGGTTGCCTCGGGTTAACATGAGATAATGCAGGATAAAGTATGATTGTCTGGTCTGTGGGATGAACTTCAGTTAAATGGAGTGATTAAGGATGCAGCTCTGGAGCCAACAACCTGGCCTGGTGTCACAGCTCTCTTCCTCACTGGCTTTGTGACCTTGGGCAAATCACTTGACCTCTCTGAGCCTCCATTTTCCTCATCTGTCGAATGGGCATAAAAAAGGTTCCTATTTCATAGAGCGGTCTTGAGGGTCAAATGAGTGAGTGGAAGAAGAGAGTTTAGAACAGTGCTTGTCTCATAGTAAGTGCTCCATAAATGTTGGCTGTTACTATTACTCCCTAGGCCGCGATTCTTAGCAGTCTTCCTTCCAGGAAGCCATTCCCAACCTTAAGTCAGATTTAGAGGCAGCTCATCCATCACTGCTGATGCCATCAAACAACATGCTTAGTTTAAAAATCCAAGCGGATTTGCATTCATTGCGATTTGAAAAATTCCTCTGAGCATTGGAAAGTTTCTCAGGTGATAGGATATATGATCCCAGGGGCACCTGTCCCCTGCAAAGGCGATGACAGACCACAGTAGCCCTGACTGCCCAGTTCGCTAGACTGGATGCACCAACTCTTGAAAACCCCACCACAAACTCTCAGGCACCAGCCAGAAAGTTCAGCCCAGCAAATGTTTTGCAGCCTCTCAGCAATTTGTGGTTCTACCGAATTAGCGTTTGGTATTGAATTAGTATTCATTTTCTCTAATATGATATAAAAGTGTAATCACATTAGTGACTTTTATAGCACATTAGATTATACATTTGGAACACATCCCTGCCTGAAACAGCTTAAAAAAAAATACAGCCAACAACAATAACAAGCGAACTCCGCTCGCAAGCCCTGGCTTTTCCAGCCGGGCTGCAGCAACCTGGATAGAAAATTCTCTGCTCTCTGCCTCCTGGTCCCTACAGAGAAAGAATTTTCATTCCACTGCCCTGATTTGTGACGCATTGAATTTAAGACCTTAATAGTCGTTCCAAATGAATGTTTCTTTAATCCCGGGGCAGAAACGTAGGCTGTGGTTGAGATGTAATTAATAGCACTAATTACTCTTCCCTTGCTCTGTCTCCTTTTCCTCCTGCCCTCATCCCTGTTCCCCAAGAAACCTGGCAGAAGCACCAGCAATGTTCACTTTTTGCTCCAAGATGTCGCTGGCCAGGGAAACCAGTCAGTGAGCTGAGAGCCCAACCCCACTCGGAACTCTCTGTTTCAGAACATTTTCTCTTTCTCCCAGTGGTTCCTCCAGTTCTGGGGCTTCTGGGCTTTCCGGAAGGTTAGATTTTTCTAGAACCTGTTTCTAGCTGTCACAGTGACTCAGCCAGTTTGTGAAGGTGATGTTCTAAAGAAGAGGCAGCCCAGAGACGGACTTTCCTGAGTATCCTTCTCTGCGATGATGGCCTCACTGACGGCCAAGCATGGAAAAGACTCCCCAGGGTCCCTGCCACCAGACACCGAGAGCAAAGGACCCCGTCAGCAGCCCTGCCAGGCCCAAAGCTCAACCTCGACAGACCATTTTCTACTACAAAAAGGATTAAAAAGTTTCTCCGTGTAATGAAAGCAAGCAAGCTAGTCAAGTGGGCTGGACTGATTTATTTGTACACTCCCTCATTCTTAAATAACTGGAAGTGGGTAGGACCGCCCAGTATTAGAACAGGCTTTGAAAGTAGGTTGCATCTTGCATGCTAACTCTGAGAATTCAGTGGTAGCTTCCTGGAGTGCTGTATTAAGAAGGATGCCCCTTCTGGGTTAGCAAAAGAGATTCTCATTCAATCTATAAACATTTTGGAGCACTTAATATGTGCTAGGCACTAGTCGGGAGAGATGGATAGATACCAACGTGAGCTCAAGATGGAGTTGGCATCCTATTCTAAATGCAATGGGCAGCTCTTGGAGGATTTTCCATGGAGAATTGCTAGGTTCTGGTTTATGTTTAAAAGATTAAAGCTTTAAAAAACATCACTCTAGGTTGTGTGTGGAGAACTGATGGAAAGAAGTAAGGAGGAGAAGCTAAAAGACCAGGTTCAAGGGTACTGCAGGTGCCTGAGCAAGGAATGGTGGAGGATGGGTGACGGATAAGAATTGATTTGAGGCCAGGCACGGTGGCTCACGCCTATAATCCCAGCACTCTGGGAGGCCGAGGCGAGAGGATCTCTCGAGGTCAGGAGTTCGAGACCAGCCTGAGCAAGAGCGAGACCCCATCTCTACTAAAAAATAGAAAGAAATTGACTGGACAACTAAAAATATATAGAAAAAATTAGCCAGGCATGGTAGTGCATGCCTGTAGTCCCAGCTACTTGGGAGGCTGAGGCAGATGGATTGCTTGAGCCCAGGAGTTTGAGGTTGCTGTGAGCTAGGCTGATGTCACAGCACTCTAGCCCAGGCAACAGAGTGAGACTCTGTCTCAAAAAAAAAAAAAAAAAAAAAAAAAAGAATTGATCTGATTTGGGCTTTACTTTAGAGGTCCAATTGACTGAATTCATTGATGGGTTAGATTGCAGCATAGGAGTTGGGGATCCATTAGTAATGTCTGCCACGGGCTGGGAGCTGGCAGTGGCCACACATATGCTATATATTTGTTATATCTGCCTTGTAAGTCATTCTTAGGTTGATCAGGGGAAGTTGGGGAAGATGAAAGGTCACTTAGGGATAGTTATTCATGGCTTTAGCAGCAGGTACAGATACTCCAGGAGGTACATTGGAAGAGGAATGTTCACTGGGCTGTTCACGGAGGTATTAAGCAGAGACTGGTTAGCACAGGGAGGTGAGATGCCACATTGTCTCAACCTGAGATTGGCCAGGGATCAGTAAGGCAAATAAATGGGAGTCTTGGAAGATGCAGAAATTAGACCAAAGAACCAATACAATTCCTTCGAGACACATGAGGCAAGTTCGGAAGAAAGAGGCAAGGCAGACAGCCATGGATGGAGCAGGTAATAGAAAGACAGTTTTCAGTTATGCCAGGTGAAAATAGGATCAGGGACAATCTCCTTCCCCCTTTTCTTCCCACCCCACAAACAAGAAGGACCTGGCAAGATAGGGTGGGAGGGGTGTTAATAGCAAATGACCAACTGGAAGCACCTTTGATTCTGTTGTTACTGTTTTCTGTAAATCCCCATCTTCTCTAAGAAGATCGGCTGTGATCAGACACTTGGAGAACGTGTGTCGTCGTGTGAGTGGGCAGTGGAAAGACAGCCTGAAAGTGGGAAGGGAACTGGATTTGCGGGGGGAAGAGCGGCTTTGAAAGCCAGGAGTATCCATGGGAGGATGTGAGAAGACAGCGGTCTGGGGACTTGGGAATCTTATTGCAAGTTTTTTAAAAAAATCCTTTAGGATAAGGTAAATTTTGTGAGATTACGATATTGAGTAAGGCTATACATGTAATTATTATTTTCTACTTAAAAAAAAAAAAGGATGGGCCAGGCGCAATGGCTCACACCTGTAATCCTAGCACTCTGGAAGACCAAGGCAGGAGGATCACTTGAGGTCAGGAGTCCAACACCAGCCTCAACAAAAACAAGACCCTGTCTCTACAAAAAATAGAAAAATTAGCCGGGCATGGTGGCGCATGCCTGTAGTCCCAGCTGCTCAGGAGGCTGAGGCAGGAAGATTCCTTGAGCCCAGGAGTTTGAGGTTGCTGTGAGCTATGATGATGCCACTACACTCTAACCAAGGTGACAGAGTGAGACTCTGTCCCCCCCAAAATGAAAAAGGTATGAGGATAGCCTTTGTGATTCTTGGGTCAGTTAGCTCAGCTTCCATTCCTGGGAAGAGTCTAGAAAAAGCTCTTGAACTATGAACCGCAATCACTGCCCTTGTAACCCTTGGGTCTAACAGCCAGCAGTGTGGCTTTAGGACTGACATTCAGCCACAGACAAACTTAATTTCCTTCATTGACAGGCTGGCCAAGAGGACAGAGAGGTGCAGGGAATGAGTCCCACAGGAGGTGTCCTGACCCCTCACCCCACCCAGGTAGATGTTGACAGCTGGGAGCCCAACCCAACACCTCCTGCCAGAATTTTAGAAATACTTCCCAAGGTTTCTGAAGCTGGGCCAGTTTAGAACATCTCAGGTAGACCATTTTAAAATATTAATATTTTAGGCCGGGCGTGGTGGCTGACGCCTGTAATCCCAGCACTCTGGGAGGCCGAGGCGGGCAGATTGTGTCGAAACCAGCCTGAGCAAGAGCGAGACCCTGTCTCTACTAAAAATAGAAAGAAATTATATGGACAGCTAAAAATATATATATAGAAAAATTAGCTGGGCATGGTGGCGCATGCCTGTAGTCCCAGCTACTTGGGAGGCTGAGGCAGGAGGATCGCTTGAGCCCAGGAGTTGGAGGTTGCTGTGTGCTAGGCTGACGCCCGGGCAACAGAGTGAGACTCTGTCTCAAAAAAATTGAAAAAAAATATTTCAAACATGTGTTATTCTGTAAGAAATATACATATAATTTTTTTAATTGAGACGTTAAAGATGAGTGCAGAATGAACAATGAGTCTCCTGAACTTCCAGCCCCTCCTGGGTGGCATATTTCTGGTTTGTTTTTCCAGGCTATTTTAACCCATAGGCAAGCATGAAAGTTCAGCCTCCTTTTTAAAATAGAAAAGGGCTTAGGGGACGATTCCTATTGAGTGCCTACTGAGTGCTGGGAACACAGTGAGGAAGAAAGGAATGTTCTGGGCCTCCTGGGACGGACAGTCTAGGCAGGATATGGGTGGACAGATGCTAAGTTTGTAAACAAGTGGGATAGGAGAATCACAAATTGTGATTCTACAAAGAAAATGAACAGCGTGCCATGGTGGAGCTACAGGGGGAGGCAGCGAGTCCCCGAAGGTGGAGGAATCAGCAGTGGACAGAGGTGGCTGTTTGTGTCAGCGTCTGCTAGTGTGTGGGAAGGCGTGTGTGTGCAGGTGTCTGGGTGTGACTGGGTTGTGGGGGGGGTGCTTCCTTATCTCTGGGGGTGCCTGTGTATGTAGCACAGGGGTATGTGTGTGTCTGAGTCTTCATCTCTGTGGGTGTCTGTGTGTGCGCTTGTGCACGTGCACATGTGTGTGGCGTGTGTCGGGGAGAGCTCCGGGTCTAAGAGCTCGTGTGACCGGAACACAGCGGATGGGGGATGCAGGCAGAGAACAGGGTGTTGCGTGGCCATGCGGGTCTCCCTGGCCACATGCAGGGGCCTGGGTTTTGTCTCGGTGCCCAGGGAGCTGACAGAGGGTATGCAGGGGAGTGATGCAATCCAGTGGTGTTTTTTTGGGATCCCTCTGGAGCAGCAGCGTCACGGGAGCACACAGGTGGCCTGGAGGCGGCCTCGTGGTGGCAGAGGACGTCTGGGCTTGGCCTTAGAAGTAGAGCCAGCGGGGCTCACTGGCAGATGATGTAATGTGGCGGAACGGAATGAATGGAAACGCCTCCCAGGCCCCTGGCCTGAGCGGCTGGGTGGATTCAGTGCCGCTTCCTGGGATGCGGAAGACACTGGGAAGAATGGCGAGGAGCAGGTGGGAGGTGAGGGCCGAGTTCCCTCTTGGCCTCGGGAAATCTGAGATGCTGTGGGCTCCCGGAGGAGGCAAGTCTGCAGTGGGAGTGGATGGAGCTCCGAGTCCTGGGGGCTGGAGTGAGGTCCAGGCTGGACCATGGATGGGGCAGAGGCCTTTCCCTGGCTCCGAGTCACAGCCCTTGCCTGGCCGCCCTGAGCCGTGAGCCAGAGCCCCAGATCACCAGAAGGGTGCTTAAGTGTGGCCACGTTATCACCGTCACTTAGCAGAGCCCCTGGGCACTGATGTGTGACACCCATTAAAAGGACATCTATCTCCTCTAAGGCCCCAGCCTGAAATGAACCAAAACCACAGCAGCAGAGCCGGTGGGACTCAGGTATTTGCGAGGCTGGCTCTCCCAGCATCGAGGCCCCGGAACGCTCGCTCACGTGCCCAAAGGCTGGAGCCAGCTTCCCAGAGGCTGGTTCATGTCACCTTTATCCCAGAAAATAAGGATACATTTCATCGCTGAAGTAATCTCTTGAATGCCCTGGTTGACAGTCATCCTAAAAGCTAATGTTGAGCGTTGTACAGGGTGTCAGCCCTGACCACCTTTTGGCTTGGTTAATCCTCACAACAACCGCAAGAGGTAAGTTCTACCATTATTCCTGCTATACAGATGAGGAAACTGAGGCGCACAAAGTAGTATTTTCTTTTTCTTTTCTTTTTTTGTTTTTTTTTTTTAGGAGAAAAAGTAGTGTTTTCTTAAAATCGCTACTACCCTGCAGCAGGGATGTTACCATTAAACCCATTTTACAGAGGGGGAAACTGAGGCCCAAGAGAGGAGCTGCTTTGCTTAGAGTCACACAGCTAGAAAGTGAGAGCACCAGGCCTGGTGGGAAGCCTTGAACTCTCTTTCAGACATGCCGCTGCCCCCCTCCACTGGCAGTACAAGTCTCTGTCCCCTCATCCCACCCCAGCTGAAAGCATTCGAGTGCCTGGCCAAGGGCAGGAGATGGGCCTCCATCCTTGGGGTTGCCCAGCAACTTCCCAAACAAGGCTTTACACTTGGATGAGAAATGTCAGACGTCTGTGGGCTCCTCAGCGCTCTGTGGCCAGACCTGGTGAGGTCCCGTTGTGAGAGAAGCAGGTTTGTCACTGGAGCCCGTGCATACAGCCCCTGGCAGGCCAAGGGCAGGAGCCCACGTTGGACTTGAGTGGTATTGTAGCCCCCACTCCTGGGATGTGCAGCCTCAGCCACCTCACCGGGGTGGGGGGTGCCTGGGCCACCCTGTCCAGGGAGAACTCGATGGCTCATTGGGACAGCTCTGTCCATCAGAGCGTTGATGGGACAGCACTGAACAGCTCACAAGCAGAGGGAGCTCAGTGTGGGATTCACTACCTACTTCAGCAGATACATGCTCATGTGTGTGTGTTTCTGGAACCAGTAGTTGGAAAATCATAGCTTGATTTAGACACTTACCTACTGAAGCTTCCAGAAGACCCTGTTTGATTAAGAGCATGGGATTTGGGGTCAGGCTGCTGAATGCAAATCCTGGCTCTACTGCTCTTACCTCTTCATGCCTCAGTTTCCCCACTTCATAGGATTGTTGTAAGAAGCAAACGAGTGCTTAGAACTGTAGCTGTCATGTAGTACTTAATGTGTGCTAGTTAGGTATTATTGTTGATGTCGTTGTTGTCTAAAATGGGCTTTTCTGGAAATGGCCTGATAGATAGTAAGCATTTTTGCTGTACAGGCCACGTGGTGTCTGTTGCCAGCTTCTCAACTCTGCTGTTGTAACAGGAAGGCAACCCTGGACAGTATGTCAATGAATGGGTGTGGACAGGTTCTGTTAAAACTTCCCTGTGACTTACATGTGAACATGAGAGAGAAAAGTCCTTTTACCTATGGGAGGATGTGACCCTGGAGCTGCCAGCAGCCATTTCCCATATTACTGGAGGAAGCCAGCCGTGGTGGGAGAGGAGGACAGCTCAGAGGGAAGCAGAGCCGAGAGAGAAATCAGACCCTGCTAGTGTTGTGTGAAATGCTGGATCCAGCCATGCCTGAAGCTACCCTTGCACTATTCACTTACATGAGCAGTGGTTTCTCTTTGTTGCTTAAGCTATTCTGTAGATGCTTCTACAGGAGCAGCCCCTGTGTCATAAGGGGCTATTTGTGGAGCTGAGGACATTGGGGATATGAGCCTAGCAGCTGTTTTATTAGGAAAATATGTGGTGTCTGGCTGTCTGGGTAGGGAGGAGGTGCACCCTTCTGCCGCCTGGGAAAAGAGAAGTGGGTAGGTCATGGAGGGCCACAGAGAGCCAGATGGTGGGAAGTCTGCGGAGTGAAACCAGAGTGACTTCATCAGGACAGTGGCCTCCAGACAGTGGTCAAACAGAAGTGAGCACAGATGATGCAAGGGCTTGGGGAGGGGTGGGCACACACTCACTGTCATCTGTCTCTACCGAGATGGTCAGTGTTAATTGTGCTAACAGGGAAAATTGGGACCAAGTGCAGAGAATATGGACTTTGAAATCCACACAGACTTGGATTCGAATCCTCCTGCTGCTGCTGGGTGTTTGCTGCATGACCTGGGGCAAGGAAATACTTGTGTCTGAGCCTTGCCGTCCTTGTCTGTAAAATGGGAGTAAGAACGGCACTGACCTCTAGGGACACAGGGAGGTTTAATGCAGCCGTGACCCTAGCAGGCAGGTAAGACCAGCTGTAAGCATCACTTCCCAGCTCCACGTGCAGCGAGATCACAGCAGGGCTTGAAATTGGCCGTGGTGGAAGAACTCACACCATGGACGCGGTGTGCGTCAGAACTTTCCCTTTTTCTCCAGAGAGCGCTAGTTGTTTAAAATTTACTAGCACATCACTGGTTAAATGACAAGATGTATTTAAATTACTATACCCAGTGCTTAGTGGTGGTGATTACTAATTACTATTATATTAAGTATATTACTATAATATTACTAATATTATATAAAATGGTTTTCATGATTGAGCTCTTAATGTGTTCACTTTGTGACATTTATTTTAACTGCTTGGGAGCCTTTCTTCTGCTAACCCTCCTGTTGCCAGCTCCGTTCTGGACAGCTGTTGTTATCAGTTAGCTGAATTCTGGATAGACAGAGTAGTGTAGGCGGTAGTACCCAAAGCTCACATTTATTGAGCACCGACTAAGTGCCAAGCACTGAGAAAGCACTTCTTACGTGTTCTCATCTAATCCGCCTAACAACTCTGTGAGGTAGAACCGGTTATGAACCCCATTGTGTAGACGCAGACTGGGGCTCAGAGCAATTAGGTGCCTGGCGCTGCTCGCTGGAGGGACCAGGCTCCAAACCCTCGCATTTGGGTCTGCAGCTCATCGGGTGGATCCACAGAGGTTTAATGTTCGGGAGCTGGTGTTTGAGTGCTTGGGGTGTGGACCCTCCTTGCTGGAAGGCTTTGGTGGGGGTGGTGGACACTGGTAGGGCCTGACAGTGTCATCTGCTTGGCGGACAGCAACAGTCCGACTTTGGGACGCGTGCCGGCTGCATTCTAATTGGCGAGGGGTTGTCTCTGTTGGAAGGCAGTCTTGGCCACTTGCCTCTTGGCAGCAGGCTCTGGGCTGCCACGCGGAGCGCCGTTTGGAGGCGGGAATTATTCGGCAACCTTGCCTGGGATAACTTGGAATGGGGTGGGGGGCGGGGGCTCTGCCAGTTTCCGAGACAGGCTGGCAGAGACAGCGAGAGAACCAGCGCTCTCACTGAGAAGCCCACACTCTCAGCCTCTCCGCTGTCATCCCTGCCTCTGTCTGTCCCTGCCTCTCACTGTCCCTTACCTGCCTCTCTTTCTGCCAGGACTTGAGGATCTAGTAAGATGTCAGGTGGTTTGGCACTCAGGGAAGCACCGTCCCCTGTCCCCACAGGCCTCCATTCTCTCAACTATACCACAGCTTGGGGGCTTTTGCTTCCACCATGTCCATTTCCCTCAAGATAAACTTCACACTCCTTGGTTTGGCCTGAGAACCTTTTGCGACGCGACCCTTGCCTCCTGGTTCCACATCTTGTCTCTCTAAGTAGACGGTAGGCTTCTTGGGGACAGGAGGATTTTATTACTCTCCACTTTTAATTTTTCCACAGTGCCTAGCCCAGAGCTCACTCGGACCATGTGGCTAAGCTGCAAAGGTGTGGAGCGGTGGCCGTGCCTCCTTGGTGGAGAGCCCTGACTCCCTCCGGGATTTGCAGTCACCACCATTGCTGTGTCTTAAGCTGGGTTTACCGTGTGCCAGCTTCTAAATTTTTTCTATTCTTATCCCATTTAATCCTCATAACAACCCTATTAGGTAGGTCCTGTTTCATCCCATCTTACAGAGGAGAAAACTGAGGCATGGAGAGATAAAATTCCATGCCCAGGATCAGCTAGGACGTGACAGTGATAAGATTTGAACTTAAGCCAGTCCCAGGTCTAAGCTGGCTTGAGTGAGGTTTTCCTTAAACTGCTTTGTGAGAGCCTGGACCATTCGGTGCCGGTCTCTGACCCCTGCCGCACTCTCCTGTGGCCTTGGCAGCACAACTGGCCAGTTTCCTGGCTCCTCACGTTGCCCTAGCTCTGCTGTGTCCAAGCGTCCTTGATGAGTTAACCTGAGTAGCCCCAGCCCTGCCTGTCACACCAATAAAGGCAGAGCTGCAGAGAACTGGGTTGCGGAGGGTATGATGGACTCTCCTCTCTGCCTGTCACCTTTCCCTGCACATTCCAGGGCTGCTTGGATATTTAGGAGAAGAGGTGAAATGTTTCTTATGGGGGCTGATGGGTGGGTGTTGGGAAACAGGAAAGATGCCCTGAGTTGATTCCTTCCAAGGGGTACCTGCTGCCACACAAGAACCTCACCCAGTCAGTCAAGGGTGGCCGGAGTGGCCCAGCTAACCAGGGACTGACTGTTTCAGTGTCCCCAGCATTGCTCAACAACAGACCAACATTCCTGTGCCAACAGAGAGGAGAGTTGCATTGTGTTAGCAACTCTCCATCAGACTGTGTCATATTTGCATTGTATTGTATTAGCAGTTGTTTCCACTAATGTGATATGAAAGTTACTAATCTGAGAAGACTCCTGCATTGTATCAGGGAAAACAAATACTAATATGAGTTGATGGAAGTGGCTAATAAAAAACCCAAGTTGCTAATAGGACATGATGGATCGGTGAGAGGAATTTGGGTCGGGTGCTTGAACTTTTCTGGAATGTTCCTTGGGGTGGAGGGGGCTGCAAAATGGCAGGAGCGCCATGTTGAGTCATTCTGAGAGTGAAGGTCAGGTATGGATATCTGACCCCCTTTGCCCCCACTATGTCCACCTCACCCCTGTACTGGGTTGAACAGTGGCCCCCCAAAATTTGTGTCCCCCTATAACCTCAGAATGTGACCTTACTTGGAAATAGGGTCTTGGTGTGATTAGTTAAGATGAGGTTATGCTGGAGTAGGATGGGCCCTAAATCCAGTGCCTGCTGTCCTTGTAAGGAGGCCCTGTGGAGACACACAGGGAGAGTTGGACCCATGTGGCCGCTAGCCAAGTGCTGCCAGCGGCCACCAGGAGCTGGAGTTGGCAAGGAAGGACCGTCCCCTGGAGCCTGCAGCGCAAGCCTGGTCCTCACAGCCCACCCTCGATCTCAGACTTCGGGCCTCCAGATCTGAGAGAGAATAACTTCCTGTTGTTGGAAGCCCCCCGGCTTGTGTCGTCACAGCAGCCCTAGGAACGAGTGCACTGCTCTGCCCGTCACCCCCAGGAAAGCGGGGCGGGTCCAGCCACGCTCACCGAGCAGCGCGGAGACGCGACCTGGATCAGGGGTGTTCTCCCAGCCCCGCAGCTGGTCGGGCTGCCCGGCCAGGCCCGAGCGCGGGGGCCGGCTCTTCCCCACTTTCTTCTTGCTGGAAGAGGAGAAGCCGCCTCAGTCGCAGTGCGGTGGCATATGGGCTCCACAGCCTGCTTCGCGTCACGTTAATATGTGATTAAAGGGGTCTTAAAACGCCCATTAGTCCCCCTCTGGTATCTAATAGCGCTTTTGGATTTAGAACAGAATATTATTTACTCGTTAGCTGATAATAGACCCTGAATATGTGCCGTATGTATTGGGACAATTATTAGAGTCAATTACGCACAGAGATGTGGTTCTACTGGTGTGGCTGGTGGCAGGCCAGGGTGGTCTGGGGGCATGGGAGTGGCAGGAAATGACCTACAGGCCATACCAGGGAGGCAGGGGCCTGCTAGGGATTGTCTGGGGCAGCTTGCTGTGGATGGAAGTGAATCCCAGGTGCAAATGGGGCCACTTGGATGCCCTGATGTAAGGTGCTGAGGGGGTAGAATTTGCGATAACTGCCACCAAGAATGGGGGTGCCAACAATAACAGCCCCTGCACTGGTACGGGATCACACCTGAGCACTGGGCCCAAGTCTCCTGGGATGAGAATGTTAATTAGTAGCATGAGTGCCACCACCAGGACCACAGTGACTTGCCCAGGACGCACAGCTAGTAAGTGGCTGAAGCTGGATCCAAA
This sequence comes from Varecia variegata, assembly GCA_028533085.1. Lineage (NCBI taxonomy): Eukaryota > Metazoa > Chordata > Mammalia > Primates > Lemuridae > Varecia > Varecia variegata. The sequence continues at coordinate 5,751,929 of CM052452.1, forward strand.
GTCAGCTCTTCTGATGACAAGGCTGAGGTTCTTTTCGACACTCCTTTCTACCCACTGCAGAAACTTCTCTCTGATTCCAGTCTTCCCTTTCTCCAACAGAAAGAGGAACTTAACATCATTTCCTCTTATGCTTGGTTTGTTGGAAAGATGAAAATAGCAGGTTGTCCCTCTCGGTGGCTGGGTCTTTGACCTCAGGACCAGTGTGCCGGGAGGGCCGAGGTGGAGGGCATGGGATTGAGAAGGAGCGTGGATACCGTGGGGGTCATTTGGGCATCTTCCAGGAAGCAGGAGGGATCATGGAGTGACTGGATTAGGCCTGTGTCTGAGATCAGCGACCCTGGTCAAGGTTTGTGTGAATTGGAGTGGCGGGTGATGGGGAAGGGGCAGTCGGAGTCCAGTGAGGTTTCTTGGTAGCCCTGGTGAAGCCCCCCAGGGTCTGACCCAGGGGTGGCATTGACATCAGCAGGAGGGAACAGATGCCGGTGATACCCGGAGTCCGCCTGGCAGGTGTCGGTGGCTGATTCTGCTTAGGGATGACTAAGAGAAGTTGGGGCAGCCCCCTGTTTGACAGACGGGATGCAGAATGTGGAAGGGAAGTCTCCAGTCTGACCTTCACACGTCTTGTCCTTGGCAAGCCCCATCTTCAGGTCATGGGTTTGCAGTGATTTTTCGAGCAAACAGATAAACCACATCGTGCTGTGAGCACCAAATGCAAGTGAGCTTAGAAAAGGACCAACACCAGAAACCTCACCTTAACACTGTGGCTTTTCTGAGACGCGCCAGAAGGACAGGTGAGGGGGCTTCTTGCACAAGGATGGGAGTGGGTCTCTTACCGGCCCAGTGCCAGCAGCTGGGACACAGCTTGCTTCCTGGTGTCGGGGTGTGCAGGCAAACCTTGCCCCGTGTCCCTGTTGTACACAGGTGTCCCGGTGGTTTAGTGGGTCTCTGGAGCACGGCCACATGGCACATACGCAGCTGATGGAGGGAAGGCACAGGGTGCCCTCTCTGGGGAATTGTCTCAGCGTGTGACCACAGTGACACTGAAAGAGCTGAAGGTGTTCACAGACCGAACTTAGAGGCCCAGCGTCGCCTTTGTCTGTTGCCTGAGCTGAGAACAGGGCTCCTTGGTGAAAGGCTAGCGAGATCCCTTTCGCCTCCCTGGGGAGGGAGCAGGAGAGAGAAAGCAGAGCTTGGCTGACCTGCCATCCCACGTGTGTGGGGCCCCTGCCTCAGCGAGGCCAAATAAATAACCCGCTTCCCAATGGGCATGCGACGTGTGTGTGTGCATCTGTGTGTGTGTGTCTGTGTGTATGTTTTAATAAAGCTCACCAGGAGCCAGATATCAATTTCTGTCAGAGAGACACAGAGCATCTGAACCAGAACTAAATAAAAATAAACATTAAACAATTATTGGAATTTAGGTTTATTTAAAAAATCAGCAGGGTTGAGGGAATAAGCCACCCATTAGCGAGGCAGAACTATCGGGCCTTTTAACAACCCGCTGGTTCTTGGCTGCCAGGAAGATTTGGGCCGTACGAGCCATGGAAACTCCGGATCCCATTGATTAAAGATGATGTGGTAACAGGCCAATTATGTCGTCGTGGCTGCTTGTGGCGCTGGCCGACATTTGTCTTTATGGAACTGGTTTTGTTTGGGGGTCTCTGGGAGTGTGGCTCCGTGTCCCCGTCCTGGGCAACGCTTGCCATCCTCTGTGGTCCCTGCCACTTGGGTGGAGGCTCCAAACCCCGAGCTGTCTCCTCTCTGTCTCCTCCGTGGACATCTGTAGTTCAAAAGGAGTATATGTCTTGTCAACCAAATCAATGCAAATAACCGGTGAGTGTTTCTCGACTTTTCAGTAACAATTGATCTTCCCAGAACTGATATCATTTGGAAAACCTAAGTAAGGAGAGCAGGAGTGAGCCAGATGTCCGTGTTAAGAGGATATAATTGCTCTGAGTTATAGGAAAAGAAATGATTCTCCTTCCAGCTTTAGCTCCAAGAGCCGAACAAACTGCCATGGAGCATTGAGAAGCTTCCAATCAACTTGCGTCTTAGTTGGGGCAGCCTCAATCTGTCGGCCGGAATATTTGGGCGACTGCAGGACTGGAATCTTCCAAGCCAATGGGCAGATGTCCTGCCTGCAGTTTTTTGGTCTCCAGGTTTTTATCTGGAATATTTCTGCACAGCCAGTTGCTGTCAGGGAGGGAGAGAGGTTTGTTGTTCTTGAAGGAGGCTCAGGCTTAGCCTCTGAGCTGTTTATCCACTGCATGGGAATCTCCTCTCTGCTGGTTGGTTTTTTTTGTTGGGGGGGGGGAGCTTATAATTTGATAGTCATTTCCATACACTGCTGTGATTGGCTCCTGACTCAACTAGGGTGAGACTTCAGATGGGAATGGGGACAGGGACAATCTGTGGGCTGATGGATGGAGAATACGCTGCCTTGGGGCACTTTCTTTATGAACATCTGCCCTCTTCCAAGACTCATTCATTTGTTCATTTGAGATTCATTCATTTGCTCATCCAACATGTAGTCCGTAAATACCTACTCTCTGATTAGGTACTGAGGACACAGAGATACTGCCCTCCTGGAGCTTCTAGTCTAGCTACGAAGAGACACAGATGTGAAACAAATAATTATTACATCACAGTTGCCATTGTGCCTCGTAGAAATGAGGAGAGGGCAGTGGGGGCGCATGATAGCAGGAACCTGACCTCGTCTTGGGGTGCTGGTCTCCTGGAAGTGATGTCCAAGCTGAAACTTGGCTGAGTGATAGGACTGAGTTAGGCCATTGGTTCTCAGGTTTGAGCATGCATTAGAATCACCTGAGTTTTCCTTGAAACGGTGCTAGGGCTCCACCCCTAGAGTTTCTGATTCAGGAGGTCTGGAACTGGTCCAAGAATTTGCATTTCTGACAGGTTCCTCAGTGACACTGATGCTGCTGGTTCAAGGGGCCTTGGGAACCACTGACCTGGGTAAAGGACTGGGGGTAGAGAGTGTTCAGGTAGCGGAAACTGCACATGCAAAGCTCCTGGGGCTGTTTTGGGCTTGGCAGTTTCCAGGAACAGAATGAAGAACCGGCATGGTGGGAGCAAAGTGAGGGAATTGGGTGTGTAGGAGGGATGGAAACACACTGGAGGAAACAGCAGGGCTGACCACATGGGCCTCGCAGGCTGAGCCGCAGTGTTTGGATTTGATCTGCAGTGGGACGGGGGGCCTGGGAGGTGCTAAGCAGGGATGTTTCAGCATCCAGTTTGTATCCTGAAATGCTGTCTCTGGCTGCCGAGGGGAAATGAGCCAGCAGAGAATTACAGGGAGCCAGGAGCTCCACGGGAGTCTCCCTCGGGCATGTCCAGGTGGGAGTCAACAATGGCTGGACCAGGCTGGTGGCACTGGTCATGAAAAGGCATGGGACATGTGCATGTGTTTGAATCCAGGCTCCCACTCTCTAGGAAGCCTTTCTCATCAGTTTGGGTCCACCCTTCAATCCCTGAAACCCCATGTCTTAGCTGAAGGATCATATGTAATGTTATCAGTTCCTTGAGGGCAGGGCTATGTGTGTCATATCTGACTCAGGTACTCAGGTCCCCTGATCAGATACACAATACCTTATAATAGCTGCTTGAAAGTACTTGACAGTTTACCAGCTAGGGCTACCTCATTCAATTTTCCAAATACCCTATGGAAAAGGTAGGGCTGTGCCCATTTTGAAGATGGGGAAAACTGAGGTTCAGAAAGGATGGAGGATACTCCCAAGCTCATGCACCTGGGCTGAAGGAAAGGCAAGATTCCTACCCTGGCCCAGGATGAGTAGACAAAGGCAACTGTGTCACCTGCACCCATGAACCTTACACAGCAACCAGATTTCTCTTAATGGTATCAACAGCCTTCCCCCAAGGTGACAGCCAGCCCACCAGAAATATTAAGTAGACGGAATAAATTGCCATTTGGGGGAGGTCAGTCATGGTCAAATATCAACAGTTTCCTACAGTTCAACCTAAATCAAAGTATGAAGAAGGAGGGGAATGTTGTATTTCCAGAAAATTCTGCCGCAGCATGAGGAAGAGGAGCTGCCACGTAGTCTAGATTGTCTCTGAAAGCAGCTTCCCCCCGACACACGGAAGCTGATGAGGGCCCGTACAGGGAGACAGCATCTTAGAATCAGTCTATAATGCAATCAATTTTGTACATCCCTGGTGAAACAGCAACATTTATTTAACGTCTTTTATAGAGCAGCTGAGTTTTATCACAAATCACATTCCATTTCTATTCATCTGGGACTCCTTGAAGGCTAAAATGCACTTACTTTTCTCCGAGGAAATTTACCAATTCCTCAATAAAGACCCATTTGCCTCTGTATGTAAAATTGACACATTTATTGAATATTAAACATTTAAGGTTTCTCCCCCCAGCTTCTTCCCCTACCCACCCACACCTTTTTTACGCTTTTCCACGAAGCTTCACAGTCATTAGAGAGTCTTCCTCAAAGTGGTGAGAAACGTAGTGTTTATGTGTAGAAACAGGCGACATTTAAATTTGGGGTTTTCTTATCACTGGGAAATGGTCCAGTTACATCATAAATTTATAGAGCAACATTCAGTGCCTCCGAGTGGCCTCTTTAAGCCATGTGCTTTTCCTGTCTCTTTGTGGCGGGCTTGGTCACGCGGTGATACCGTGTTGGGTTCTCGACAAAAGTTTTTTTGTCCACACTTGTAACGTTTGCAGAGGGCCCGTACTGCCTCCCCAGCAATAAATTGTGCTAATTAGCATGAGGGCCTATTAATAAAGTGAGTTTTCTTTTATCCGTGTTACTGAATGGTCGGGGACATCAATTAGAGTGTGTGCCTGGGACAATGTCTTTTCACTGCCAGTTGCAGTGTTCTTGTTTCAAAAAGTAAGCAGGGGGCTGGGCACCTTCTAGAGCATGTTTTTGTGCCCTTAACATGAGAGAGGGCTGAACTGTTGAACTTAGGTCTCTAATATCGGGTCCAGATTTCCTAACTCTGGTTCTAAATCAAAGCAGCAGTGGGTGGGGACTGCGGCGGGCGCTTTCCCCTGGGTTGGGGACCGTGGCTGTGCTTTCCGAACCCAGGGAGAATTGGCATTTGAGGAGTCTCTTAATGAGCTTTGGGATTGGGAAGACTCAGGCTTGAGTCCTGACTTCCCTGCTTACTGGCTTCGTGACCTCAGACAAGTGATTTTTACCTCTTTAAGCCTCAGTTTCCTGTCCTACAAATAAGGATAACCACACTGCCCATGCCATAGGGCTGTTGGCAGGATTAAATGAGATAATCATGGAAGGTTCCAGAAGGAACTCCAAACTTCATTGCTGTTCTCCTGGGGGCTTTATCCAGTGTCAAGTTTAAACGGGAAAAGAAAGGTCATTGCATCCAGCTCCCTGTTCCAGGCTTGATTTCTTCTTTACAGAACCTATCCGTTGACCAATTTATGGTTAGTCCACTTTGGGGACAGGGAGCTCACTTCTGGCCATCAAGGCTTTCTTCCTTATGCTGGCCTGAAACTGTTTGTGTAACTGCCTTTGCCCCGTTCGTTCTTGGCATCCAGTCTTCTACACTCGGGGCAAACGCCCACAGCTCTTTGTAGATATGGTTTTCTCAACCTCATGCACTATTGGCAGTTTGGACTGGATAATTGTTCGTGTACAGGCTGTCCTGTGTATTGTAAGATGTTTATCAATGTCTCTGGCCTCCATCCACTAGATGCCAGTAGCCACATCCGAGTTGTGACAATCAAAAGTATATCTAGACATTGCCACATGTCCCCAGAGGGCAAAATCACCTGCTGTTGAGAACCGCTGTTGTAGTGCTTTGGGTCTTCCCCACACTGGGCTCCTTCAGCCAGACGCCTCACGTCCTCTCATCTCTGTCCCCTCTGGCATGCTACCATCCCTGTGGCTTATGCTTCTGAGATGTTTTCAGTGCCTACTTGGGGACAGGGTCCACATTTCCCCTGCATGAGCTAAACCTGCCAAGATCCTGAGAACCCAAAAGCAAATGTAAGAAATCAAATAAAATCACCTTCCCTTTTTATTCTGCAGCTATCTCTGCAAAAGGCAGATACCACCAGGACTAGGAGGTGGCTGGGGCTTCCCTGTTGGAATTTCCATTTTGAGAACAGGAACGAGGAGGTCTGAGTTTATCTTGTAGCCTTCATCTGGACAGGCAGAGCTAACTTTTCACAGAGTGGTCAGTGAAGGTTTCTGACCGGGGTTGGCTCCAGGCCTGGGTTAGCATTCTGGCTTTCCACTGTCCGGGTTACTACACCTCTCTGAGCCTCAGTTTTCCTCATCTACAGAATGGGAATAAAAATAGTAACTGTTTCAAAGGGTTGTTGCCACAATTCCAAGAATCACCCCACACAAAGTAAGAAATCGATAAATTATAGCTATTATTTTTTGTTGTTCGCAAACAAGAAACACACATTCAAAGAATGAGAGTAATTCACCCAAGGTCACCCAGCAGGTCATTGTGAAAACATTGGGTTGCTCATCTTTTTTTCAGAAACCCCTGGGTTTTCTGCAAAGGTCTCTCTCTGCATAGAGGAAGAGATTGGAAGATGATCCATTTTATGTGATTCTCACCCCATTAACAGCCCGCGGTTTTGCCAGAATATCCTCTTTTCACTTTCATTTTAAAAACCAGCCAGGGTAATAAATCTTGCCCCGAAATCTCAGCAGCACAACTTGGCTGGAGCGTATGATAAATCTAATATACTGTGGCCTCTCTGTATGAGCGACCTCAGTACATATCTGTATTTTGGGCAGACAGGCCCACGGCCTGGCAGGATTATAGTTTGCTGTCAGCTTGACAAGTCCACCCCTCTGACTGGGTTCATCTTTGTCCCACAACTTCCTTGGCTCGAAGGTGAACTTACGACCCTGTCTCCTGTCCTTTACCTTTCTTTTTTGGTTCATGAAACCACAGACTCTAGCCACCCCTCCCTTGTGCTGACAACACAGAGCAGGGTGTAGAACTAGAGCTGAATTTGCAGGGGACACCGCTGGGTTGGGGAGAGAAGGGCCACAGTGGGACACTGGGGGTAGGGGTCCCCACTTTGATCAGTCAGCAAATATTTCTTAAGTACCTACTATGTGCCTGGCATCATGCTGAGGGCTGGGCACACAGAGGTGAATAAGACAGAGTTCAATGAGGGAGATGGACGTTTATGGGATGGTCATTTGGGATGAAGCCCACTTATTTATGCCCATGATAAGGGCTCAGATGGAAATGCAGGGGCGTTGGGGGGCCCGGGGTGTAACAAAGGGGTGGCATCCCAGGGCTGAGCTGGCGGACAGTGTGCCTTTGCTGGGGCCGGGGACGAATCTGACTGAGAGGGAAGGGAGCAAGGAGGTCAGCGGTCGGTGCGGGGCGAGGGGTGGCCCCAGAAGGGGTTTGGACAGGGCGGTTTACGTTTCAAATGCTCCCTGGGCTACTGCACAGAGAACAGACTGGCGGGCGATCACGGAGCACCGGGAGGGGCCGCGGACTCCCCTCCTCATTGAGGGGGCCGCAGAGGGGTCAAGGACTTTGGAATGTATGTCAGTCCCAGCTTCAGCCCTCACTCACCTGCTTAAACCACTTCCCCTCTCCCAGCCTCAGTTTCCTCACCTGTGAAATGGAGACAGTATGATAACAATACCCACCGGTGAGGAGGATCGTAAAGAGAAATCAAGAGAGTGCACGCAAAGCGCACAGCACAGGGGACTCGGTGAGCACCCGAGAAATGCTGACGGTGAAATCCGTTTACTCGCAGTGGGACCCTGGGAAGCATCACTGTTCTGCTTTGGGCCTTCATTTCCTAATCTGCAAAATAGGGTTAATAATTGCACGACTGCATGGTGTCGCTGAGATGCAATCAGTTAGAACAGTGCCAGGCACAGAGTTCTTTCGGGCTGATAGATGTTGACTGTCACTACTGTTGTTTCAACTGCTCTTTCCTTTAGTGTCACATATCACGTGGTTGGGCGGCAGGGGCTGTGGGTTTTATCCTGGCTCTGGATCCCGCCACATTAGACGTGCCTCCCCACCTGGTCCCCTCCACCTGTGTGTCACCCTCCAGACCCTCTCATGCACCCCACTGGAGCCCCTCGGCCCCCACACGAGCCTGCCACCCGCTGGCCCAGCTGTGCTGCAGGCCCCTGACTCCGTGTCCTTCCTCCCCTCAGACAGAGAGCACGTCCAAATGAGGGGGCCCTCGGGACCCTTGTCATCCCTGACTGGGACTCGTAGACAGTCTCCTCCACAGACACATTCATTTTCTCTTTCTCCGTCCCGTGCTTTCAAAGAAGCCAAAATGCCACCTTCCGCCACACCCTCCCTCCAGCTCAGGATGCGAACAGATCCTTCCAAAGGGAGGGAAGCAAACCGTGCGGACCCTTGGCAATTGCTTCTCTCAGCCCGAGTCTGCAGACCTCCACCTTGACACGTGACATTCAAATCAGGGGCTACAAAATGATCGTTCAGCCGCCAGCTGTCCCTGCAAAGGAGAATTTGGGCCTTTACAACAGGCTAAGTAATAATTTCTTTGGATTAGAGTCAACACAGAAAAGCAAAAGGAAAGGTCCAAGGGTCCCCTAGTTTGGAAAACATTGGCTTTGGCTGTCATATTCTGGAACTTTCCTCATCCCTGTTTTATAGGACCCAGAACAAAGGGCTTCTGAGTGTCTGATGGGCCTGGGGCCTCCCGTCCTCCCTTCTCCTGGACCTCTCATCTCCTGCGGCCAAGGTGGCCCGTGCCTGGGTCCCAGGGAAAACCCGGTCCTCACCTGGCATCCCCAGACCCCAGGCCGCCACCTCTCCTCAAAGGGAAAAGGCAAGTGGGCAAGGTGCCCCGAGTTATCCAGGGGAGAAATACAGCCCAGAACCTTTCTGTAAAAATAACCTCCCCTGCTCCTCCTTTATGGGTGAGGGAAAGTGCTTAAAATGCTTAGAGGGAATAAACAGCTTTTAATGAAGTTACATTGCCACATAATGGGCATCATAAAATTGCCTTCATACTACAGGGTCCCAGGATGGCATTTATTATCGACTGCGCCGGAATAGTCTTTGCAGAGCTCCGGCAGCTGCAGAGAGAAGAATGCAAAAGTCTCCTTAAATTACCTGATTGAAATAACCGGCGGAATATTCCGCGGGGCCGCCGCGTGCCAGGGAAGCCGCCTTTGGGGTGGTCTGTCAGAGGCGGTTTGCGCATTCTGAAGAACACAGGAGTTTCATTGCAGCAAAACAGATGTTCATCTTGTTTCTCCATCGGCTGTTTGATGAGAAATTTATTGCTCTTCCGCTGGGCAGGAGGCCCCTCTCGGCTGTGGAGTCTATTAGGCAAGCCAGCGGCTGGCGGGAAGCCAAGGTGAGGCCGTTTTGATGAAACCCATGAAAAGCTTTGGCTTGAAGGCGCCGGTAATAATGCACTGGCTAGACTCTCCTGATTGGGCGATTGATTGGCCTGATTTGATTTATTGATCAATACCCTCAAATTTGGCGTCTGAGAAGCTGCACTAATCTTTAACTGTTGTGAACATCTCTACCTGCTGGAGAATTAGACCCTGATAAGGAATGTATGAAAGGAATCGGGGCTTATCTTAATCACACACCGGGGCCCAGCACTGCCCGAGCCGGCGAGGGCCTCCGCGCACCAGCCCCATCGCCAGGCAGGCCTGCGCAGATCTATAAATTGATGGAATTCAAAGCCTCCAGCATCGATTACCGTTATAACAAACAGTGGTGCACAGAATGTCTGATTATTTTTAGACAAAGATTCTGTTCTCTCAGCAGCAATTTTGCTGAGGCTGTCACTGTGTCAGATGTCTACTGTTGATTGCAATTAGATGCAATACAAAAAAAAAATTAAACTATCTGCATCCTTACTCTTATTTCCAGTTATTAAATCTCTCTCTTTGTTTGCCGTTTCCTCATGATATCTACAGCTGGATGAAATACTTGGTTGGCAAGAGAAATCCTTGTAATTCGGTGGGGGTGCAGTAGCTCAGCAACTCATTGGATTATGTCTTGTGGGGCGCACCTAATTGAGGGGAGAAGGGAGTTGAATGGGGGTGTTTGTTTAAAAGCGTGCAAGGGGAAGGCTTCAGGCAAAAACATTTCAGGGCAGGGTCGGGGGATCAGAATCAATCTCCAAAGCCCTCCGGAATGCCTCTGATGTCTCCTGTTCCGTTCCCTTCCACATCGGGCAGGACCCAGCCAGAGACATGGCCCCATCCCAGAGCCCCGGGGAGGTTATCCAAAGCCATCAGAGCTCAAAGGTTGGCGCCACTTGAAATAATTAATACTTTGAAACAGAGACCGCACTTGGGACCCCTTCCGCACTAAATCATACCTGAGGAGCAGGCTCCAGGTAATTGTGGGTATGAACAAATCAGGCGCTCTCTTTTACATACGGCCCGGCGGCCAGCATCCTGGCGTTGGCCAAGTCCATTCATCATCCTGACACTCTCCAGTTGATCTGTCTTCTCGGAGCCATTAGCCCCAGCGTCCTTGACGGTGGAACAGCTGTAAACTCGAGACCATCGGTGGGGTGGCCGAGACTGACAATTCATTACGCAGTTGGATGGAGAAGGCAGCTCAGGTGACAATGCCAAGGCCTCCCGGTTCCCAGAAGCTGGCTCCGCTTGGAATTGGCACCCGCCGGCTAATTTTAGAACATTCATAGTTGGGGATTGAGAAGGAGGCAGTGGCAGGCTTGACTTTGGGGTCAGACGAGTGGGTCCTGCAGAAATTGGCTGAGCTCAGTAACGCATTGATCACCAAGGCGAGAGTGGGCAGGGTTGTCTTTGGGTGGGTGTGGGACAGTGGTCCCTGAGCCAGCCGGGGGCAGATGCTCAAATGCCCCTGGCAGGACATTCCACGGGAACTGGTGGAGGAGACTCTTAGCTCTCCAGGGGCAGGGAAGGGATCGATCTTGTCCAGTAATAATCAGAATATTCCCTGCTGTTTGTTTATCTCCAGCTGCCCCAGGTCCTGTGCCAAGCCCTTCCATATGCACCGTCCTCCTTCAAGCTGCCCAGTTACCTTGGGAGGCTGATAATAATACCTGTTTGGTGGATGCAGAACAGGCTCAGAGGCCTTGAGCGGCCTACCCAAGGTTACACAGCTAAGAAATGGTGAGGCTGGAAGTCAAGTTCAGGTTGGTTTCTAGAGTTTAGGCTCTTAACCCCAATGGAGAATGCTCAATAAGTATTTGTTGAACAGATGAATTGAATGAATAATGCGTGAAGCTCCAATGGGGTGTAGCTGGCTTCCTGGACAGCTAAAGGTGGCAGGGCCAGGCCGTCTCTCGGGCAGGCCTGGTGTTTGGGCCTCCAGGGGCGCTGGGGGCCGCTGCTGCTTTGTTCTCATGGGCAGAGAGCTATGTCCAGGCTCCAGCCCCCTCAGTTAGAAGAACCCATTTAACATCACCCGGAAGCTTCCTTGCGAGGAAATCTCAGGGTCTGAGGGGCTTGGCTATACAGAGGAGCAACACTGACTGGCGTCTCAGAGGCAGGTGCTCACTGGGCACCTGGCTGGGGGCCAGAGAGCTTCAGGCCAGGATAGCGCAGGGGTTGAGGCTCGAGCCCTGAAGTCACATTGACCTTGTTGGAATCCCAGGGTCCTTACATTCTTAGCTCCGTGTGACCTTGGGCAAGTGTTTAACCTCTCTGGGCTTCATTTCCCCAACCTGCAAGAAGGGCTGATAACAGGACCTCCCTGTCAAGGTGACTGTGAGGCAGAACGAGATAATAATACACATCGACATGTACACAGTGCCTGGCACGTAATGTATGGTGACAGTGATCATTGGTCTGGGGCATTTGGGGATATCCAGCTACCCCTGGCAGATAATTGTAACTAACAAGCTTATTGGGCTCAAGGAGAATTCTAGGCCAGGGCACAGAGGTGTCAAGTGACCTCACTGAAATCATAGCACAGGTGACTGGCAGACATCTTCCTTAACACCTATTGTCACCCTTTTCTGGACACACTTAGATTATCTGTATCCCTTCTCCTCCTTCCTTGCGCATCCCTGACATACTGTTCCATGTAGTCTCAGCATGGTGCCTGCCCTGTGCCATGGTCCTCCTTTGTCTAAGAAGTCCTTCAGATACACCCATATGTGGGCACCAAGGTGAATGTCTCAGTGTGTTGTTGTGGAATCAATACTAAAAGCAAAGCCTGGAAGTAACCTAAGGGTCCATGGGTTGGAGATTGGAAGTAACTTGAGGGTCTGTGGGTAGGGGAATGGAAGTAACCTAAGTGTCCATGGGTAGGGGGTTGGAAGTAACCTAAGTGTCCGTGAATGGGGGATTGGGAGTAACCTAAGTGTCCATGAGTGGGGGATTGGAAGTAACCTAAGTGTTTGTGGGTAGGGGATTGGAAATAACCTAAGTGTCCATAGGTAGGGGATTGGAAGTAACCTGAGTGTCCACGAGTGGGGAATTGGAAGTAACCTAAGTGTCCATGGGTAGGAGACTGGAAGTAACCTAAGTGTCCGTGGGTAGGGGATTGGAAATAAACTAAGGGTTCATGGGTGAGGGATTAGGAATAACCTGAGTGTCCATGAGTAGGAGATTGGAAGTAACCCAAGTGTCTGTGAGACGGGGATTGGATACATAAGACATAGCCACACAGAATGTTCTGCGACTGTGAAAAGGAAAGAGGATGCTTTTGATGTACTGATACAAAGAAATAGGAAGATAAATTCTATGAAAATGGCACATTGCATAACACGGTATATGATATGCCCTGAGTAAAACAAAAGAAGGGAAAGATTATGCTTCTGTCTTTGCTTGGATGTGCATGGAATATCTTTGTAAGGACATAGAATAATGGTAGGCACCTCTGGAGAAAGAAGACTTTTTAATGTTAAATCCTTCTGTGCTGTTGGAATTTTTGTCATATGTGTATAGTACTTTAGCATTGTAAAACTGTTACTATTTTTAAGAGCTAGTATAATGGAAAGAACCTAGATTCTTGGAGTCAAATTTGGGAGCAGATACTGGCTCTGTGACTTACTGACTGGGTGACCTTAGATAAGCAGTGACAACTCTCTACACCTCAATTTTATCATCTGTAAGTTGGTGATGCCGAGGAGCCATGACAGCGACCATGCACTGAAACAGCTAAACTAGTCTGTGCTTCATCCACAGTTACTAGCTGTTACCATCAGCAGGATGAGGCTGTTTATGGCCATGCTTGAGTCTGGAGCCCTTCGTGGGGTGCCCGGCCCTGGCCTCATGAGTGGGGTGCTGAGGATGGCGGTCTGATCCTGAGCCCCAAGGGGGACCCCTACACACTCAGTGCAGCCCCTGAACCTGTTAACCTGGGAAGGCTCAGTAATGGATCCCGCCTGAGAGACCCAGCCCCGACAGTCACAGCTCCTACAGTGAAGCCCCATCCCCAGCTTGACAAATATGCAAGTGTTCACGTGTGTGATGCCCTCAGTAAGGTTACCTGTGCTGCATGGCGCCCATGGCTAGGAATCTATATCACATGGCAGCCTGTGGGATTCTGTGGATCCTGCATCAGGATCCAGCCTGCCTTTGCTCACAGGCTCCTGCTGCCTCAGGGCCTTTGCACTTACTGTGCCCTCTTGGTAACAGGCTCTTCCCCATGGAGCCATGTGGCTTCATTCCCCACGTTTTTCCATGAGCCTCCCCGCCCCCTGCTGCTCTGTGTGAAATCGCAACTCTCCTTCACACCTTCCTCCTGGCCCCCTCCCCGGCCTGAATCCCCGCCCCCCCCCCCCAATTTCTATTCCTAAAAGCATGACAGTGGCTCCCGTTGCTTTTAGGGTAGATATCTGGGTATGAATTGGGGTTCCCTTGGGGCTTGCCATCCTGGGTACCCCCCAGCCTGAAAGGAGGCCACGCCCAAGGTCACTGGTGCCTGGAGTCGGCCCGTCTGTGCAAGACTGGCCAGCTGGGTCATCTGAGGTGCCACTCAGTCTTCTGCATGGTGTCTGTCCACAGGGGGCTCCGCCAGAAGGGCTGCCATGGCCCCCCATCCAGGTGACTGCTCACTGGCCCACTGACTGGCTTCCTCACTCTCAGCATCAGTGCACAGATGTCGGTGATGAGGAGGACCTTGGAGTCCTGGCTCAGGTTGTTTGAGGAGCCAGGTCTGGCAGAGCCCTGGGCAGGCACAGCTGCCAGGCACTACAACCCAAAAGCATCGATCAGAGGTTTTCACTGAGTCACTTTGTTTTTAAACTTGGCCTTTCTGTCTCGTTTTCTTACATCCCTCAAGATGTATTTCCTAAGCCTTAAGTGGGCCAGCCAGGCTGTAGCACAGCCATTACAGTCGATGACAGCTGAGCAGCAGGAGGTGCTCCAGAACTCTGCATATACATATGTGGGCTCTGGAGTCCACGTCTTGCCATGTTCCTTCAACAAGCATTTATTGAGCACCTACTGCATGCACTTTTCCGAATGGATGTTCTACCTCAGTAGACTGGTTACTAATACAAAGTGTCCACAACATCAGAGATCAAGAGAGGGTGAGAAAGAGGAGGAGGAGGAGGAAGATTATGGAGTGTAGGGGGAGAGACAGAGGGAGGCAGGCACTGTGCCAGGTGCTGTGATAGGCTGGGACACAACAAGAGAGACACAGACCCTACCATCGGCGTTGAGCAGGGGAGACTGCTGGAAACCAACAGAGGCGTCATCCAAGCAGCGTGCAGAGTGCTGCAACGGAAGCCACCAGGGCCAAGGGAAGGAAGAACAGGGGTCCCCTGTGGCAAGATGGCCAGGGAAGGCCTGCAGGAGCCAGCTCTAAGAAGATCTAGGGGAAGAGAGGGCCAGGCATGGGATCGGCAGGTGCAAAGGCCCTGAGGTAGCTGGGTGCTTGGCCAAAGAAAGTCAGAGTGGCTGGAACCCAGGGAGTGGGAGGATGTCAGGGCAGAGCGGTGGGCAGGGCCAGGCCACACTCAGCTTGCTGGCCCCAGGGAGGATTTGGGACATCAGCCTCTAGAGCGGTAGAAAGTCACCCCTCTCATCATGGCAGAGTTTAGGCCATAAAGCAATGATTTTTGTGAAAGCGCCCTGGTGCTGTGACAGAAGTGATTGTTGGGAGTGGCTGCAGGAAGACCAGTGAGGCGGCTACTGCACCAATCCAGGCGAGGGATGATGGAGGGCTTCATGGCAGTGGAGATGGCAAGACTTGGGCAGATTCAAGAATATTCTGGACAGAAGGAAAAGAGCTGATCTTTCTCCCCTCCTCTCCCCAGAACATTCATTCAGAAAGGTGCACAGATTTTCAGAGTACCGCTCAACAAATGGCCACTGAACACACCTGTGGAACAAAACAGTACCGAGATCAAGAAACAGAATATTCCCAGCCACCCACAAGCATTCCTTGTACCCATCCCAGCCCATGTCCCTCGAAAAATAACCACTCTCCTGACTGCTAACTGTACAGGCTCATTTTGCCTGTTTCTGTACCTCGTATAAATGGAATCATACGGTGTGTGCACTTTTGCACCTGGCTCCTTTTGCTCAGTGTTGCATTTGTGAGATTTATCCATGTTTGTGGCAGGAGTTCATTCATGCTCCTGGCTGCCGTGTAGTACTCCACTGGGTGAATATATCACACGTGTATTTATCCATTCTACTCTTAATGGGCATTTGGGTTGTTTCCAGTCTGGGGCTATTATGAATAGTGTGTCTGCAAACATTCCAGACCAGTGCTTCTCAAACTTTAATGTACTCATGAATCACCTAGAGAGCTTGTTAAAATGAAAATCCTGATTCAGTAGGTCTGAGTGGGTCCTGAGTTTCTGCATTGCTCCTAAGTGATGCCAAAGCTGCTGGTCCACGGCCACACTTTGAATTGTGAGGCTCTGCTTTGGTGAATGTATTCCTCTCGAGTGTGCAACCCTGGAATTGCTGGATCACAGGGAGGCATATGGTAGCTGACACTGCAAGCAGTTTTCCCAGATACCAACTGACACCCCCTCCAGCAACGTATGAGGTTCTAGTTGTTCCACATCCTTGTCAACACTTAGTATTATCTGTTTTTCATTGTAGCCATTCTGGCGGGTATGTAGTGGTATCTCATTGGAGCTTAAATTGGCATTTCTTTGGGGACTGATGAGATTGAGCACCTTTTCATGTGCCCCTCGCCTGTTGAGATCTCCTGTCTTTATGAGATAAATTACACATACTTTCTCCTACTCTGTGGCCTTTCTTTTGCATTCTTACTTCACCTGCTCTTTTTAATTCAACAATTACTGCTCAGGACTCAAGAGTGGGATGCAGAGATTCCCGTTTTATCTGTCATAACCACGGTGGGTCTTCATGCTGTGGTGAGCGGGAGCCTGTCTCTCACAAGGCAGATGGTAAAGTGTTCGTGGAGCACTTACTACCTGCCGGCTCTCTGGCCGGGGCTTCGTAGAGCACCTCATTTGGTTCCCCCACCGCCCATGACTGCCAGCGACAGGCTTACACACGCAGGATCCTCCTGCGAAGCCCGAGGATCCGCAGTGAGGAGACGGCTGAGGCAGGGTTTGAACCCAGCCCTGCTGGGCAGCCCTGTCACCTCTAGCACACGCGCCTCCCGGGTTCACACACCAGGTGATGATCAGGTGAGGCTGCCCACGGAGGGCGACCCCCACCCACTGATCTCTTCCCCAGCAAGAACCGGGGAAGGGGGAACATGTCTGCCTAGTTCATCCTCCCGTCCCACACAGAGAGGGACCCAGTAGGGGCAGGTTAAGTCAGCGGTTCTTGGAGTGTGGATCAGTGACCTCTGCATGTCCTGAGACCTTTTTAGGGGCATCTGAAAGGTCAAATTACTTTCACAGCAGTGCTAAGCTGCTGTGGGCCCTTTTCACTCATATTTTCTCATGAACACAGGTAAAGTTTTCCAGAAGCTACGAGAGGTGTGGTAATGCCATTGTTCTGATAGCTAATGCGGTGTGTGCTTGTGTACTCTGGTCCTTTAAAAATTTCTCAGTTTTAATTTTGAATAGGGTGAATATTGATCGCAGTAACTTACATAGACAAAGCTCTTTGGGGTCCTCGGTCATTTTTAAGTGTGTCAAAGGATCCCACGACAAAAAAGCTTGAGAACTGTTGTGTTCGGTGAATAAATGAATGAGGGAAGGAGAGAATGAATGGAGTGTGAGCTAAGGAGTTTGGACTTGGCTTGTCTTTAAGGGATGGGGGTTTGGGGACAGCATCCTGGGGGAGAATGGGTTCAAGGAAGGGAGGAGAGACTCGGGAGTCCAGGAGCCACCCACATCCCCCCTGCCTGACCACAACGCAGGGCCCTCCAGACACCCTTTGACCTGGCCCAGGCGTCGCTGGCACAGCTAACGGCTGACTGTTCCATGGTGTTTTCCACAGCGAAACAATTTGAAATAATTAGAACTTTACAAAATGTCTTTAAACACACTGGTAATGGGCATAAGAAAACACTTGTGAAGTGTAATCAGTTATTAGCAGCTGATCAATTATCCTCATGGATAGCTGTTGGGGTAGGGGGAAGAGGAGAAGTAATAATAAGCCCCTTGATTAACTAATTTGAATATCTTTGGAGAAGAAATTCCGAAATTTCTTTCTATTTTCTCCCCCGTTATTGTAATTGTAACGCCGGCCTGCACATCTGCTGGATAAAGGCGGATGGAAATGGTAATGAGCGCTGCGCCGTGAACGGGCCCCTTGTTTGGGACCAGGGAGGAAGGCTCTGGAGGTGTGGGGGGCTGGGGGGCTGGGGGGCCAGCAGCCAGGCCTGGGGACTTGGCGCTGGCCGGAGGGCCGGAGCGGGCGGTGGGCAGCATGGTCAGCCTGCCTTGCGGCTTGGCCTCTGCGTCCTGATGAAGCGTGGAGGTCAGGGGGAGTTGGCTCCGACTGGCAGACGGCACGGGCAGGCGGGTGCCCCCCTGGGAAGCAGTGCAGATTCTGCTAAAGACCCTCGCGGACCAGCCGGGGCTGCGGCAGCCCCAGGATGGACAGACAGCAAGAGAAACCTATATTCTGGATGCTGCTCTCAGCCTTGGGCTCCTCCCAACCTTGCTGGGTGACAGGCTTATAAAAGGCAGGGGTGATGAATCTGGACAGTGTTAAGGACCCCCACGTCTCTGGGGGTCTCTAATCCCACGGGACATGTGGACGTATCATACCAGTGGCCGCCTGGCTTGCAGTGGCCTTGTGGTTAAAGCGAGTCTCTGGAGCCAGACTCTCCGGCTTGAATGCAGCTCTGCCACCTCAGCTGTACGACCTTAGGCAAGTGACTCCACCTAAAAAGAGAATAACAACAACGCCTTGTGCGGTTCTTGTAGGCCAGGGCCACGCACGCGGTGGGCTCACTATAAATAAGCCTCTCTCCTTCCCGGGTAATTAACAGGCTAAACCTGAGTTTGCAAACTGGCAGCCGGGTCCAGATCCCCCAGTAAGTCTGTTTTGTTTGGCACAAACTGCATTGTTAAAATTTTTTCTGAACTTGTTGCCAACAATTAAAATTTGGGAGATTTTCACATCAAAAAAAATCTGGATTTGGGGCTTTTCTGGAGAACTAGACCCCCTGACCCTGCTAGGCTCACAATCCCATGTGGCACCAGTCGGCCAGAGCTGAGCATTCAGGACACTTGTCTCTTATTCGCCACAGCCCCACCCCACCCCTTTATTCCAGGGTGTCACCTGCTGAGCCCCTGCCTTCAAAGACCTGAAGCCCCCGGGGGTAAGCTGGGAACAAGCAGCTCTTTCCCTGATGTACCCAGTGCCTGTCACGCACAGGAGGAGTTTAAAGTGTATTTGAACGAGTGCATGTTCACATGAGAGTCTGACTTAATGGGCAGGTCCGTTTTGTGAGGACCCCCAGAGCCTCAGTGGTCTTACCTGAGAGGGGGCAGCAAATTCCAGCCTCGGTTGTGTCACCTTGGGGGCCCCCCAGCCGTCCCGCTCCTGAACCACCCGGTGGCCATCAGAAAAAAATCCTGCCCCCTTCTGCTCCCCATCCATCTCCCTCTGTCCTCTCCTCCCCACCCATCCACAGGGATGTTCTGGAGAACCACACATAGGGGTGGCCAAACACCCACCCCTTGAGCAGCCAGTCTGAGACCTAAAGCGCCAGAGAAAGTCACATACACCCCACGACCAGCCAGAACCCGTGGCCACTGGTCCACATTGGTCTCATTCAGACAAGGCCCTTTTTATATTTTGTTTGAAGCCATTCAAAAAAGAGCATCTGAAGCCACCTTTAAGTCCCTCCTCCCTCTCCTGCCCAACATCTTTTTTTTCACCTCCTCTGACTGTTCCGTCACTTAAAAATGGCTTAACCAATTTGGGTTATTTTTAGAAAAATGCCTGTATGTTGGCTGACAACCTGTATTCTAAGTTTCAGCCTGATATGGAAAAGACAGAGTTTATAAATCCCTAGGAAATAAAAACCTACGAAACATTGCTTTAGAATAGAAATCACCTGAAACTGACCCCATGGGTCCTGGCCAGCAGGATGTCACTGGGCACCAGCCTCCAGCTGTCAAGGGCACAGAATGGGATTTGTTCTTCTGAGCTTCCGCCAGCATCGTGGGGAGAACTGGGTGCAGCATCCTGGGGACTGAGAGAGGCAGGACAGACAGACACGAGTTCAAAGCCCGTTCCACCACGTTTTGTGTCCCTGAGCCGGGAAAGTATCGGCACCTTCTCTGAGTTGCCACCTGTGAAATGGGGGTTCTGGTAACCACCTCCAGTAAGATGCCAGATGCGGAGCCTGGCGCCAGGGACTGGTCCACGATGTTTGTTGCCGTGACAGTCTGATGCACGGGCGAAGAAGGCTCTGAAAAGAAAGCTAGCACGGGCCTTATGCAGACGAGTGGCTGTTGAGCTTAGCTTCCCCTACCTCGAGATTTCTTGTGTGCGTTATTTTTAAAAAACAGCTTTATTGGGGTATAACTTACATGCTAAAAAATTCACCTGTTGTACATGCACAATGCAGTGGTTTTCACTATACTTGTGGAGTTGTGTAAAAATCACCACAATCCAGTTTTAGAACTTCTGCGTCACCATTTTTAGTCACTGTCTGGTTCCATTCCCAGTCCCAGGAAACCATGAATCTATTTGCCATATCTATAGATTTGCTTTTTCCAGTCATTTCATAGAAATGAGATCATGTCATCTGTGGGCTTTGTGTCAGCCTCTTTCACTTAGTATGTTTCCAAGGCTCACCTGTGTTGTAGCATATATGAATATTTTTTCTTTTTATTGCTAAATAATATTCCATTGTATGGATAGACTACATTTTATCCATTCATCGGTTGACCGACATTTGGGTTGTTTGTACGTTTTGGCTGTCGTGAATAGTGCTGCTGTGAACATTTGTGTACAGACCTTCATGTGAATATGTGTTTTCAGTTCTCTTGGGTAGAGCAGTGGAATTGCTGGGTCATAAGGCAAATTCATGTCTGACTTACTAGAAAACTGCCACACTGTCTTCCAAAATGGCTATACCAGTTTGCATTCCCGCTAGCAGTATATGGGCTCAGTATTGTGTTCCTTGAAATTTGAGTATGTGTTTTGGGTCCCTGGCTTCAATCAGGGTTTGGGCTGGGAATTCTGGGAGCTATTGGAGCTTGAAGAAATAAATGGCAGGTGGAGGTGGTGGCATAAAACCGCACATCCCTAGACGTTCTAGGGCAGCGCTGTCCTGCAGGACTTCCGTGATCATGTAGATGATGTAAATCTTGAGTTGTCCAATATGACACTGAGCACTTGAAATATGGCTTGTGCAACTGAGGACCTGAATCTGTGATTGTATTTCACTGAAGTTAATGTAGATGTACTAAATTTAAATAACCACAGGAAGCTGGTGGCTATCATATCAGACAGTGCTGTACTATTAATAGAAGTTAAAGATCACTGCTCCGTATGTTCTAGGCCCTCAAAGAATCTTTCTGAGGATTGAACAGAGTTCAACTCTGTTAATCATAGACAGCTGGGATTAGGAGCTGCATGGGCCCAGGAATCTTGGGTCTAGACATGTCGTTCTCTGTGCCTCAGGGAGGAGAGGGAAGCATCAGAAATCGTGGGGAGGTTTAGGCTGGGGTATGCCGTTGAGTCACAAGAGCTGAGTGAATGGGCTCTGGAGCTAAGAGGACCCAGGTTCAAATCCCAGCCCGTTGCTTCCCAAGTCTGTGACTGGGACAACTAAGCTGAGACACAGCGGCCTGTTCTGTCTGAGGGCAGAGACAGCTTCCCTGTCCTTTAACAACGGCTGCATCTCAGCAGCCATGTGGCCGTGGCTGAGGCCAGTCTAGAGTCCCCTGAGGTGGGTGTGGTATGAACGAGGGTCTGCTGAGTCATAGTCCAGACCCAGCAGGACCCACCCGACAGACCCCCAGCCGAGGTTTACATGATGGAAAGCATGGCCCCAAAATATGCATGGATTGGCATCCAGGTAATTCTCCCAGGCCCTAAACATCAGGACCCCATTTCAGGGCCTTCTCTCAGTCTCACCTTCAACCTTACCTGGCTGGAGCTCCCAATTGCCAAGTGGCCTTGGTTCCTTTCCAGTGGACCCCTAAAATCTGTCACTGCCCTCTCCTGCCTCAGGCCCCCACTCACCCTCGGCCACCTGGCTGATAGCAGAGGCGGTATGTCTGCCCCTCCCAGCCTCTAGGCTTAGTCTCCTGCCCACGTGACTTCCTGCACCTGCCCAAAAGCAGGGGCTCCCCCTCTGCTCAGCAGTCCCCTCAGCTTCCACTTGCTTCTTGCCTTGGTCCCACGACTTTCCAACCCAGTCCCCATAAGGCCCTGGTACGCACCCAGGTGCCCCGCCATCCTCCGACACAGCCTGGGTATTCCAGCCCCCACACACATGCCCGCAGGTCCCTCCTCCTCCAGCGCCTTCCCCCAGATGCCTGCCCCGTTCTGCTAGGTGCAGCTCTCTCCTGGTGTGCTTTCTGCGTGTCTGTGACGGTCGTCCCCCTGCTGAGCTGCACGAAGCTCTTGGAACCCCACCCAGCATGCAGTAGGCACTCAATAAATGCTTCCTTCCCTACCTGGATGGTGCACCTATCACCCTCTTAGCCCCGTACACAAGTGAATTTTTCCTGGGGTTCCCACAGACCTTATTCCCAACCCCACATTCCCCCCAACTTCAAAAAAGAGGCTGCTCGGAGAGAGAACTGGAGAAAAGTGTGGACAGTGGTGCAGACTCTGCACTTCAGAGTTGAGTGGTTTGGAGGACAGTGGAGCCCAGGGTTCAAAGCCCTACTTTTGCCTGACCATAGTCTCTCAAAGACTCATTTTCCGCAGCCGTGAAAGGGGTGAGTCATTAGGAGCACAGACCTCCCAGAAGATGAGGTGGGCCAAGGCGTGACAAGTGCCTTCCTATAGTCAGCACTTGGTTGCTGTAATGTGGCCCTTAGCAAGTGCCTGGCACATACTAGGTGCTCAGTGAGCACTTGGCGAATGAATGAGTAAATGATTGTTTCATGTGCTCCCCTTCCCCACCCCCAGTTTTGGCAGCTCACCTGGTCACACCAGATGTGTCAGCCCTTAGAGGGGAATGAAGGGTCCCTGGCCCCTCACCTGACACCCGTCAAGAGTGGGGCCTACTTTGTTTTCCTGGTGCCCACGAGGTTTTGAATTGTGAGAACTCCGGAATATAAATCAGCAATCAAGGGCAGGAGGAAGTGATCAGATGTGGCTCCGGTTTTCCGGGGCTTGCCGGTGAGATAATTAGGTGTTGATTGGCACCCTCTCTCAAGGACAGCCACCTCCAGTCCCGCCTGCGGCAGGAGCAGGCTTGTTTGCCTGCCTGATGCTTGGGAGGGAGGTGGGGGTGCTGGAAGTAGGGCCAGGCACTGTAGTGGGGGCGACTGCCGTGGTGGGGGGGACCTGGAGGTGGCCAGTTTATCATTCATTTGTTCATTTATTCAGACATTCATTCATTCAACAAGTATTGAGCACCTAGTATATGCCAAGCCTCAGGATACAGCAGTGACCAGACAGATAAAGTTCCCGTCCTTGTGGAGCTGACATTGGAGGGGGGCAGGCAGTGGAAACAGGCAAGAAACAAATGGAGAAGTGGCTACATACATGTGTCAACAGTAAGTGCTAGGGAGAAAAGTAAGCGGGGGCCAGGAGAGGGAAAAAGGAGTTGCTTGCTTTTGTAAATAGCAGGTGGGACAGGCTTCTGGGAGAAGGTGGTAGGCGAATAGGGACCCTGAGGAGACGAGGAAAGACCTGTGTAGAATTCTGAAAAAGCAGCACTGTAGGCAGAGGGAACAGCCTGTGCAAAGGCCCTGGAGCAGGAATGTGGTTGGTGCATTCAAGAGCCAGCAAGGCCCCCGTGTGGCTGGAGCAGAGTGAGCTGGGGGTGTTGGAGGAGGTGAGGCCCAAGGTGGGTCACACGGGGCCTTGACTCTGACTCAGATGGGACCCATGGTAGGGTTTTGTGACACGGAGAGACAGGACATGGCTTCACTTTAACAGGATCCCTGTGGCTGCCATGTGGGAAAGGGGATGTGGGAGGTGAGGGTGGTGGCAGGGAGTCCAGGTAGGAGGCTCCTGTGGTCACCCAGGCGAGTGATGACAGTGGCCTGGCCTGGGGTGGCAACAGTAGAGAGGATGAGAAATTGTTGGACCAAGCTGACAAGATTTGCTGATTTATGTCAGCCAGAGCAGGGAAGGTGGCTGCCACCACTCCTCTCCCAGGGCCTCAGGGCTGTTAGCAGCCCCAGCCCAGGTGTCAGCGTTGGCCCCAGGGCACCCAGCCCTCCCCAAGCACCTCCTGCAGCCAGGACCCCCTGCAGGCCACTGGCCTCCTCTCCAGCCGGCACCCCTAGAGGGACGTGATGCCCTGACCCCGTTTTACAGCAGTGAAACCTAGATACAGAGCGGCCAAGGGTCTGCCCAAGCTCACAGAGCTCATACGCAAGAACAGTGGGACTCGAACCTGGTCTGCCCTTCCAGCGCTGGCTCTCAGCCTGCCTCAAACTAAAAGCAAATTGCTGCCTGGGTTTTCTGGAAGCCAGACCTGCAGGAACTGCCAGGAGGGCTTGATGTACCACAATTTGTTTTATTTATTTGAGAGGCAGGGTCTTGCTATGTTACCCAGGCTGGCCTCGAACTCCTGGGCTCAAACAACCTTCCTGCCTCAACCTCCCGAGTACCTGGGACCACAGGAGTGCACTGCCACACCCACCTGCAGTTTTAATTGTCTGTGCCCCCTGCGTGACCAAATGCTCCATACGGGCAGGACCTGGGTCTGTCTTGTCCCTGGCAACATTGCAGGCACCTAAAAATTAGCTATTGAAGGAAGGAATGAGTGGATGGATGGACAGATGAACAAACAGATTGAGAGACAGATGCACCAGGCCCAGCCATGTTCCTGGTCTTAAGGCCACATAAGACCTTGTTGAGGACAGACAAGGAAAGGGTGCCCTGTCGGCATCCGGAGAAGAGCTCTAAGGAAACAACCCAGAAAAAAGACACAGAAAGATGTAGGTTCAAGTCCCCATCGTGCCACTTCCTAGCTGTGTGACTTGGAGCAAGTGACTTTCTCCCTGCAGGTGCCGTGTGTGAAATGGTACCTGCATCACAGGACCGACCATTCATTGGCTCCCTCAACAGATGTTTCCGAGAATCCACTGCACTCCAGGCAGCACTGGGAGAAATAAATGAACTTCTGTGTGCCCAAAGTTGTGGACCTAGTATGTAGTGGGCTTCTTTGGGACAGTTATTACCCCGTTACCCTCACTGCACTGGCAGTGTGCCAGGAAGTGGTCGGCAGCCCTTCTGCATACACCCAGGCCTGAGCTGTCCGTCACCGGCCCAGCTGATGGAACGCAGGACGGCCAGCTTGGCTGAGAATGGTTTCTCGGAGGCGCCGCCCCTTGCCCCGGCCTCGGGTAATTGGCCCAATACATCTTGGCATCTGAAATTTACATACGGCGCAGGGAGTGATGGATGGCTCTGGTAACCCCGGCTGTCTCTCAGCCGCGGCTCAGTTATCCATCTCGACGGGCTGCGGAGCCATCCATCTTGTCTTGTCTCCTTGCTCGCGGCAGGCCAGTATGTGCCCGGTCCTCCCCCAGAGCCCGCCCTCTGAGGCCCTTCTGAAGGCAACACTCCCAACCTGCCCCACAGCAGACAGAACAAGTCCCTGTGCTCTGAACATCCCCTGAAACCCTCCTCAGTGTTTGCCTGGGACTCTAATGGCAAAGTTCCGAATCGCTCCGTGGACCCCAGATGTAGAATGAAACATTGGCTCCCACAAAGGCAGCCCCACCTTGCTCCTGCCACAATTCCACAAGTATTGATTGAATGCCTACTGTGCACCAGCCACTGAGCTAGACCACTGGATGTGGCTGTGGACAAGAGAGACACCGTCGCCACCCTTGAGGGACGGGCTTTCCATTGGAGGTCATCAACACTCTGAAGACCCTGGACACCATGCCAGGCACTTTACCTAGTACAGTCTGGTTCTCAAGAGGGCCTCGCAGTAACCCTAGGGACACAGACTTTTATCCCCATTTTACAGGCACAGAAACTGAGGTCAAGCCACTTGTCTGAAGGTCACACTGCTAGTGAGGTGTCAAAGCCAGCGTTTGAACGCAGGTCAGTGGTCTGTGAACCCCATGTCATTGTTCCTCTGACAGACCAGGACCTCTGGCCTTGACACAAAGCATTCATTCATTCATTTGTCCATTTGACTGACAAACATTTCTAGAGTACCTACTATGTAACGAGAACTGTTCTAGGCACTGAGGACATGATAAAGGGGGAGAGCAAAACCTCTGTCTTGCTCTCACAGAGTTTTCATTCTAGTGAATAAGTGGAATATGCAGTATGTTTGATAGTGATGCATGTTAAGAAGAAAACTGAAGACCAGGGAGACCAGCTAGGGGATTTTGCAGTATTTTCATTCCCTCTGCCTGGGATGCTTAGCTTCATTATCTCACAGACTCCTCAGCCTTCCAGACCCGGGTCAGATGTCCCCACCCTGATGACGCTCCCCCAGTCACAGTAAGTCACCTTGCTCTCTGTGTTCCTGTCACACTTCGTTTGTACTCCTCACAGTATGTTTAGACACACAGTGTAAGAATTGATCTGTCTGTCTCTTCACTGCACTGTGAACTCCTCAAGGACAAGGACTGTCAGTTGGTTTCTACGTACCAGTACCTAGCACTGTGCCTGGCACAGGCGTGGGGCCATAATTGGCTGGGTGGATGACTGGATGGGGACAGGTGGTGGGTGGATGACTGTCGGAGTGATGGTAGATGGGTGCTGGATGATCAGTTGGAAGAATAGATGAATGGGTGATCCTTTGGAATATGGACGGCCAGTTGGGTAAATGGAGGGTTGGCTGGGTAGATAGGTGATTGGACAAATGGATAAATGGAGGGTTGGCTGGGTGATTGGATGGATGCTGGATAAAGGGCTTCAAGCCTGGGTAGCACCTCGGTGCGTTCTGGCAGCCCTTGCCCAAGTTGGGAACCACAGTGATTTAATTAAAACTCTGCCTCTTCCTTGCCCAATCAGTTTCCATACCTGCCTGAAGTCAGTATAGGAAACATGTTAGGGTTTCACTCTTCTTCAAGCCTGCAACGGAGGCAATGTCTCAGCATGATGGCCTTTGTCACTTTTTACCAGAATTATTTATGCCCTCACTGTCTGCTTTAGTTTCTGAGCTCTTGGAGGATCCAGGCTGTGTCTGGTTCGTCATTGCCGTCCCCCCCTTATCTAATGCCTGGCACAGCAGAGACCAGGAGTGCTTGGATAGATGGGTAGGTGGGCAGGTGGGCAGATGAGGTTGAGCATCTCAGAGCGTGTGTTTACATGGGGGGCGGGTAGTGATTGTACTGAAGTCATAATCACTGCTCTTCTTGGTTTTTGAGACCTGGCCTGGAATCTTGACTGTCACTTCTTATACATATCCTTCCAGGAGGTAATATACATAAAGTACTTAGTGTACTCAATAAATATGAGCACACAGATACTAATATGCACTCAATAAATGTTAATTGAGCTCTTTTTTCCTGTAAGAATCTTCTGTGTAAGATTTCATTTGAAGAAAAGTTTCTAGGGCTTTGAAAAATAAAATCTGGTGGCAAATATCAGAAAGAGTTAACAGGGACACAAAGAAGACACCTAGACGTGGGGGGTGTCCTGGAAGCCTTTTTGGAAGAGGAGACTTTTAATCTGAGACACCAAGGATGAGTAAGACACACCACGAAGACAGCGTGAGATCATCCGCGTTGAGAGGAAGGAGTCTGTGGAGCCGTGGACTTGGGAGACGCTGGTGCATTTGGATTCCTGTGGGGAATTCAGTCTGGCTGGGAAGGAAACAAGGAATGGAGATGACAGGAGAGGCCGGCAGGGACCCAGTGACCCCTAGGGGTGAGCAGGTTGTCTCAGGCCAGCGAGGAGCCACAGGCGGGTTTTGAACCAGGGAGGGATATATTGAGGAAGAGATGGTGGGAACACCTGAGGTCCTCACTTCCTTAACCCCTGCCCCCAGCAGGCACTGCAGCCTTTTTAGAAGGTCTCTTCTCAGAGTTGGTATTAGGATATGTCTGGTAGGGGACTGTCTGGAGCCGAGAAGAGCATGCGCACGTGCAGGGGAGAGCTCACGTGCTCAGGGTGTGGCTTAAGTGAGCTTCCCTGTTAAGAATGCAGCATCTGGCTCAAAGCCTTGTATATAGTTGACACTTGAGAATCAGGTGTGAAATTGCTCTAAAAACTGAATATTCTTCTAAGATTCCCAGTCCCTTCTGGTTGGGGAAACTCGGGTAAATCAATAATGCTCAACTGGCGTCTCCATAGGTAGCCAATGGTTTTCCTTCTCTAGCCAACACCCACCATCCTCTCTGAGGACATCCAGCCTCTTAGGCCAGGTGTGTGACATGGGCAGGTACCCAAAGCTGCCTGTGTCTGTTTCTTCATCTTCAAAATGAGAGAAGCCAGATGTGGTGGCCCGTGCCTGTAATTCCAGCTACAGGGGAGGCTGAGGTGGGAGGATTGTTTGAGCCCAGAAGTTTAAGGTTACAGTGAGCTAGCATTGTGCCACTGCACTCCAGCCTGGGCAAAGGAGCAAGACCCATCTTTTAAAGGAATGAGTGAATGAAAGGATGGAGAATCAGGTATAATGAGTGTTTGCTAAAGCGTGGGGCACATGGCCACTGAGAGGACATGAGATTGTAAGCAGTAAGTAGACCTGGTGTTAGAAGGAATTGACTTGGGTCATAAGAAACAGTTGTCCCTTCTCAGTTCTCTTTCATCCCCTCTCATTCCAACAAGCAGAACGTCTCTGTTGGGTACCACATTCCCTTTAACACCCCTCCAGCGCTTACTAACCTTTTATAACAAAATCAGACAGCCAAGCTTTGTTTTCATTGCACTTTTATTTTAATGGCTGCCGTCTGTTTATGGCACGTGATTTTCTAATGACAAAAAGCAAAGTGTCCTTTTCAAATGCACTTATTTAGGTTAAAAAAGGAGGGAGACATTATATGAAGGTCA
This sequence comes from Varecia variegata, assembly GCA_028533085.1. NCBI lineage: Eukaryota > Metazoa > Chordata > Mammalia > Primates > Lemuridae > Varecia > Varecia variegata. The sequence goes on from CM052452.1 coordinate 5,780,401, forward strand.
AGAACAGGCAAATTTTATCTATGATGCTAGGCCCAGAATAATGGTTACTTTTAGGGGCTTCTGACCAGGAGGGGACACAAGGGAGTTCTCTCAGGCACTTGGAGTGTGAACATTCGATATCTTGATCTGAGCAGTGGTTACTCGGGTATAAAAATTCATTAAGCTTAACATTAAACTTAAAGCTATGTGTCTCTCAATCAAAAAGAAAACAATGGGGTCAATTTGAAGATAAATATTAAGTTTCAATATGACAAAATTCACACAGAGGAACTTGTATGGTCAAAGTTTGGACAGCAATGACCTGGGCGACCTTAAGGATTCCTTCTGGCTCATAGGTTCTGAGTGTCTTGGAGGTCTAAGTCCCAGCATTGACCAGCACAGTGATGGCAGACCAGACCCTCTTGGAGCTAGGGGCACTCGCAGGATGGTAGGCACTTCCAGTGAGGCCTGCAGGTGCCATCAGAAGAGCCCCTTCCTTCCCCCCAGCCCGGCTTCTTCCTGCAGCGCCTGGTCTTGGGTACGGCTCAGCCCCAGCTTCCTTTCTCCCTGCACATTGGCCCGAGCCTCAGCTGCATCTATCATCTGCTTCAAGCTCATTAAAATTATTTCTTTTTAGTTGCAAATGGGCTGTTTATGATGATCATTATTTGAATGGTCTGCGCCGGGCTCCGGGCTGTCTGTCTGCTGCTGATGGCCGGTTAATCAGATGAGTCTCCTCCCTGCCTGGGCCTGGCCCAAAGTCTGGGGCTGTGTTAATCACGACTCCCCTGGGGCTGGGCCCCCGGGGCCAGGTGGGAGAGGATGCCGACTTCTGCCTGATTATCAAAGGAGAGGCCCTGCGAGCTGTGTGTGGTAGCTTGGACACGAGTTTCTAAAACTCGACTTCAGACTCGTGATTGTTTATGTTTATGACAGAATTTTTTTTTGCTTTTCCTTCAAAATAAATATAGTGCTATGAGCTTTTTAATTTTAGATGTGTTTATTTTAAAAGACCCTTGTTGATGTGATCATTGGCCCTCTTGCTTTGTTAATGCTCAAATAGCCTTTCTTTTAGGGTAGAAAGGAGTGGTTTTTAATGTCTTTGCTTGATACAGTAACATTGGACAATTATCTGTCAGTCTTTTTTAAATGAAATTTTTACTGACTTGTGAAATCCAGAATTCTTGGAACCATTGATCTGGCGGGGTGTTTTCTGAGCTCTCTGTTTATCTAAATATAAGATTATTATCAGCCATGTTTATTGAACACTTGGTACTGTGCTTGATGCTTCACGCATTTATATCATTTAAAACAAGCTCCCTGAACACCCCCCAGCTAATAAGGAAGTGGAGCAGAGCCCCGCTGGAGAGGAGGGCATTAAAAATTTGCCTTTATAATCCACCAAGGAGATAATCCACACCTCGGTTATTAGAATTGACTATAATTTATTTCTGAGTCCCTGCTTGAATCACCTTACAGACACATTAATGTGTTTGTTCCGTGGGATGATATATGTTAGGAGCTTTGCCTCGTGCCTGGCACGTGCAAGCACTCCATAAATGGTAGTTATGACTATTATTATTTACTAGTATTATTATTGGTGTTAGTGTGTTTACCATAGAAATGTAGCAAGAATTCAGGGTTGAAGGATGAGCATAGATTTAGGCAAAGTTGAGAAGAACGTGGGTATTAGTGACGTCATCAGCTCCTCAACGGCTAAGCAGGAAAGACACCAAAGGCTGGTCTGGCAGTAGGACCCGGGCTGGGGGCACACTCATGTCCCCCTGCCTTGCCTGGCTCTGCCCTCACTGCAGTGTAGACACAGCAGACATCCTTTTCCCTCTAAGAGGCGAAATGCTTGGTAATTGTCTTATATCACATCTGAGAGTGATCTGCCCCCACAGACACCCTGCGAGGTACGGGTGGAGGGAGCCAGGCATAATTGTCTGGTACATCAGGCAGTTGGAGTTACCCTGCTCTGCGATTTCCTTTCAGAACCTCGGTTGGATGTTTTTAATGAGTAGTCAAAGTCCGGCCCCCACAAGGTATATTGGTTGCTGTGGTGTGGGGAGATAGTGTCCCCGAGATAAGAACACAGTGTCCAACACATGATAATCCAAAACTGAATGATTACCGAGTCCCAGTTCTGTTTGTCCTACAGCACTGTAAAAATCACACACATCTTTGTCTTCAACCAAGATGAGAAAAACTAAGAAAAACTGTGAGTACTCCACTACAACTCAAATTGACCATGGCACTGCCGTCTCTGTCTCCTGCCAAGTGAGATTCTGTCCACCTGGCTGCACCAACTGGCTAGGTTTTGTCTACCTTTGTCTGTTTCTGCAAACACCGATCTCTCCCTAGTTGTAGCTCACTATTTTGGTTGTGGTCAATTGTGATTTCTTTATTGGAAACTGTAATTAGTTTTAAATAATAATAAACCAAAGTCTCCTCTTTTTTTTCTCATGATGCCTTGTTCCCCACCTGGCTCGAAATTCCACGGGGCTTTTAGATTAGAAGCCTCCCGCTCCTCTGAGTGGGAGAACCCCTGTGCTGCGGCGAGAACTGATTTCAGCACCCTGGAGAGCACCAGCTCCCGCTCCTCTATTTGAATTAGCTACTTTGATGCCTCTCCCTTCTCCCTTCTAGTCTCATGATTCTCTGAAGAGGTTAGGCATTTCTCCAGAAATAGAAATTCTTTCCTGGATTTCTTCAAAAGGGCCCATAGGCCAGAGACACTTGTCCCAGGTTTGTGGTGCTATGGTGAACTACTATTGAGCAGATTTACTGACTCTCAGACGTGATATAAGACAATTACCATGCATTTCGTCTCTTAGAGGGAAAAGGATTTGCAGCGGGTTAATAGTACTTTTATTTCATTATCTAATGGTAAAAGTGTTTCATTGTGTGTGCAAGATGAATGTGTATTAGCGATGACAAATGGGGTCTTTCAGCGCGGTGCTGGGCCTCAGCATACATATGTTAGATTAAAGAGTTCACCCTAGAAATACACTCCCGCATCTGCGTGTGTGTTTTTAATAAATCTGATTGCAGAAATTTATTGCATCACCAGATTTAGGAAATTATGGGGCTTGATTGCTGCAAATATAATCGGGTGATATATACAGAAATGCTCCTCGAGTTATGGTCCAGAAAAAAAGCCCATCTCGAGATGGTGCAAGAAAGCAGCAGACCACATAAACAGAGCATTTCTTGAATTATGCAAATGAAATCTATGACAACTCATGGTAAATTGTACTCTCTGTGTGAAACTGCCACCGTTAAAGTGAAGAAAGCTTCGAGAGGGGTGATCAACTATACATGTACGACCAGCAGACATTGTCTGTTACGTGTGTGTGAGCTGGCACGTCCCCCCTTCCTTCCCTCTCTCTTTTCTCCCTCGCTGGTACGTCCTGTAAAAACCTGGTCTGCCGTCTTCCTTGCACACAAGCAGGCAGGGCGCCTTCCAATCCATTTCTTCTGAATCCTGGAGTCTTCAATGAAGTATTTCTTATACTTGAAGTGAACCTTAAATGATTTACTGCAGGATACACAAAAGGTCAGCTTGCTTCTTATTGGCACCTTCATTTTTCCAAAATCTACTGAAATTAAAAAGCCATCTATATCTTAAAAGGCGTATTTATGAACCTTTAAGTGTAAGTAAGTCATAGTTGGAACAGTTCCCACCTCTGATATATGAAAGCTGTCGACAGCACTTTCTTACGCTATAATATGCCCATACAATATGCCGCACTTTACTATTTTGACACGGTTTGGAGATGTTTTCTACAGTTACTGACAAGCTTATGCCATCACTCCTTTGGAAATTTAAGAGGTGGGGCAGGGGGTGGGGAAGAGATGAAAAAAAAAAAAAACTCCACCCAACTTTGTATAGGAGAATATTGATCCGGCCTGACTTCTGATGAGCAAAAAAGCTGTCCTGGACTTTTTTTGGTAGCATCTCCAGTTTTGTAAATTATTCATTTGTGCCAGGAGTCAATATCCTGTCTTTTCTCAGCTTTGTAAGTTAAGAAAACTTGTTCAGAATGCTGTTTTGGACGATGATTAAAAAGGAAAAAGAGGAAAAAAATCTTTTTCTTTTCTCTCTCTCTCTTTTTTTTATTGTTCCAGAAGGAGCTTAATTCCGTCGCTTCTGAGCTGTCTGCGCGGCAGGAGGAGAGTGAACATTCTCATAAACATTTAATTGAACTCCGCCGGGAATTTAAGAAAAATGTACCTGAGGTACAGTATATTTGCTGTTATAGAATTAACTCAGTAGGAATGCAGATTTTTCTCTGTTCAAGCTATATTTTGCAAACTGTAGACATAAGTGACTAACAAGAAAAGAAGCTAATTAGCCCCAAAGAAAAATTACAGCCCCCAACCTTTTGATGTTTCCTGGTATAGCGGTGCTCAGTGGTGCCAACTAAAGGAAGGGCAGAACGCTTCTCCATTAAAGTCACTGTTTTTGAGGGCACAGTGACATGTCCATTTCCCCCCACCCGACACACATGCATTCATATCTAAGTCAAATGCTTGGCCTTTGTGGCAAAAACAATTGGTCTAGAGTTCTTGATTTTATGCTGTTTTTCTACTGGTGTCTGGGCGATGGCTGCTGTAGACACTCTGCCACCCTCTTTGGGTCTTCATCGCTCACCGTCTTGCAGCCCTGCCTCCTGTGTCCTGTATACGCCCCTCATCCTTCCCTTTCCCTCCTGCCTTGTGGTTCCAGCAACCAGCTTTGTCTTTCCTGGCTGCCATCGGGGTGGTCCAGAGAATGACCAGGCCCCAGCAACACAAGGGCCCCCAGAGGAGCAGGTGGGAATAGGCGGGAACAAGACACGATCCTGTTCTGTATGGGGGTGAATGTGTGAATTCTTTTCCCTTCTCTATCAATCCCCCCTGTTGCTTCTCGAATTAAGGGGTTAAAATGATGGGAATAAACACAAGTAGGGAAAATAAAGCCCTCTGACTCCATATAATGTTGGCAGGGATGTGGCACATCAGAGCTGTCATTGGGAATCGGACATCAGAGGGCTCCAAGGCCAGACCTCTCTCAAAGCAAGCAGTGTTTCCCTCTGACCAGGAGGTTAACATCTGTCCTTGTCTACTCAGGTGTGCTGGATCTTGGAGGAGGGTGGGGCAGGGTTTGACATTCAGATGGGAGACATTGGTTCCACCAGGTACACTCTGCCTGTCCGAATCACCAGGGTCTCTTGCGCCGTCTGGCCCATGGGGGAGGGGTGGGCCCAGCCAGGAATCAGGCCACACGAGCACAGACGGGCTGCACCTTCGAGTCAACCTCAGTCTCTTGGCTGCAAAATCCTTCTCATACAAGTCATAAATATCTCTGATTCCTCAAGGCAAGAGAGGGGACTTGGATCTAGCTAGAATTTGTCCACGGAGCAAGTCTAGAAGGAAGCTTAGGTTTGAGGGCTTAGCATGTGCGTGGAAAAGAGGCTTGAATCTCAGATGGGAGAGTGTCTCCCATGTTGTGGCTTTAGGAAGGCCAAGCCAGGTCTTTGGTGTGAACCCCAAGAGCTAAGAAGCTATAGGTTGTGCTGAGGACTCCTCCCTTCCCTTTTAGGACAGAGCATGGCTTGGTCTCTAAACTAATTTTTCTCCCCAGAATGAGGGCACCTCTGACTCTCTGTTCCCCAGGAAGCAGGGGTGAATCGGCCCCGGGTCCTCACAGCCCCACATGCTGCCTCTCTGGTCAGCTCGGACTCTGCGTCTCGTCCTCCCTTCCCCAGCCCGGCGAGCTTTCTCCCCCGGCCATGCGGGAACCCCCAGGTGATGAGGGAAATCCAGGCCAGGTTTTAAGCCTCGGAGTTCAGCTTACATAATTTTAATACTGCATAATTATGCAATTATGTAATTAGAAGGAATAAGTTTCCATTCCTATTATAGTTGTGCCTCTGAAAATTCTCATTTTTGGAACTAGTCTCTCCTGATAGAGAGTCACGCCAAGCCTTTATTTAAGAGCATCCTCTGGCTGGTGCCTTTGCTCAGCGTCCCCCCGCAGTTTAGGCATCAGGGCGGTGGCATTAGCTTCTAGAAACAGTTGGCATTAGCTTGAAGCCCCCGCACACCCTTACCCTTCCAGTGCACTCAGATTTGAATCACCTAAGCTTACTTAAGTCTGGGCTTAGGAAAAGAGCCTGTTTGGGGAGTCTGGTGACCTGGGTTCAAATTCCAGCTGTGCCACTCACTTGCTGTGCAACCTTGAGCAGTCCAGTCCTTCTTGGGGCCTCAGTTTCCCCTTCTGTAAACTCAGGGGACTGGGTAGATGGTTTCTAGGTCCCATCTTGTACCAACATCTCCTGAACCTGGACCAGAGGTCTCTTGCTGCCAGTTTTGTTATGTGGTCTGTAAAGTCTTTCAAAGTTTACATTAAGGTGCCAACATTTAGCATTGCAGAAGATTTTACCTGAAATTTGGATTTCCGGTCTTTTGAGACTATGTGGTAGATCCTGCAACCCAGAGGGGCCCAGTGCCCATGCTCAGGCGTCGGCTAGAGCAGAGCGTGCGGCCCATTCGAGGGGGCTTGTCTCCCAGCCTGCCTCCCTCCTGTCCTCTCCTGCCTGGCCCGGTGGGCATTGCAGTTCACAACCCGTGACCTACCGCTCAGCCGTGCGCCTGCGGCTCTTTGTGACCAAGTCCACTAGGTCCACATGTACCGCCTGTGTCCCTCGTAAAGACCCCCAGTGAGTAGGAGTGCCCATGGCCCAGAAGAGGGACTTTTTCCAGGGGCAGAAGCAACACAGCCTTGTTTTCATAATTTGGGGGTTTCCTCTTTACCCAAATCCTCACCCTGTCGCTTCCTTTCCTGCTCCTCTCAGTTGCCCCCTCAACTCCCCTCCATTGGGGGTTTCTTGTGGATGTGGCTGGTTGTGGTTCAGGAAGTTACCAGTGGACCTCAGAAGAAATTGGAGGATTAGGGTTGGAATCTTGGACATATGGTTCTAGAAGGCTTCCCAGCCAGGTGCAGTAGCTCATGTCTATAATCCTAACACTTAGGGAGGCTGAGGCTGGAGTATCACTTGAGCCCAGGAGTTTGAGGTTGTAGTGAGCTATGATGACACCACTGCATTCCAGCCTGGGTGACAGATTGAAATCCTGTCTCAAAAAAATAAAATAAAAAACGCTTTCCTCTTGCATGCCAGAGAGAGGAACTCGTAGGAGTTTGCCAGGGGAGCCCACGGGGCTGGGAACCTAAAGGCCACTGATGAAAGTCAGGAAGTTGGGATCTGGAAATAGGAGGCTTGTGGTGACCAGGACAAACCTCCCTTCTGAAGGCAGCCCATGTCCATGGGGCTAATCAGACACTTGCAGAGCACTTCTTCTGAGGTGGGCACTGAAGGGGAGGGCAGCCAAGGTCCCAGAAACTGCACGTTCTGGTGAGCAAGGAGAGTCAGGTACACAAGTGGCATTGCTAAAATGCAAAATGCAGTCTTTGCTGGTGTGGTGGCACAGGGTGGGGTAGCAGAGATGGCCACCCAAAGGAGGCAGCCCACAGTGACCTTGAAGGATGGAAGGTTTTCATGAAGGAACTTTGATGACTTAGAGCTGAGTGTGGAGAATTGGGGCCACCTCTCCAGCCCCCATTCCGAAGAGTGTCCCATGAAGGACCACTCACAAGATGCTTTGATAAAAGACCATGCCACTGCTTCCTCTCTCGCTCTTCCAAAAATTCCCAGCATTCATTAAAGACCCTGAAAAGTCCTGCAGGAAAGAAACCTCTTGGGCTTGGTCCCCCTGTGTGCGTGTCCCTTGTGAAAGCCCAGGGAGTGCAGGTCCCACAGGACGTGCTTGGGAAACGCTGACCCGGGGACAGCAGTGAGCTGCAAGCAGGGGCCGTGGGGGTGTCCCACCTGGCACCATGGTGAACTCTTCGCTGATCTCTTTTTCAGGAAATCAGAGAGATGGTGGCTCCTGTATTAAAAAGCTTCCAAGCTGAGGTAAGACCCAAGGCCCACAGCATGTCAGAAAAGGACCCTGGCTCCCCCTGCCACCCCACCTAGCATTGCCAGAGGAAAGCAGCAGCCTCCGGGAGCACTGGAGAAGCTTCCCTGCCCCAGCTGCCCTTCCCTTTGGCATCCCACTCCCACGGTGTAGTGATGAGGATGGGTTCTCTTGGGTTTGGTGGAATTCCAGGATTGGATCCCAAGAATCTGTCTCTCCCCCAACTTTGCCCAACCTTATACCGGCTCTGCTACATCTAAGGTCTGTGACCTTCAGCAAACCCACCTCACCTTCCAGACTTGGTTTCCCATTTGTAAAATCATAGGTTTGTACCAGGCGACCGTTGTTCTCCCTTGGCATTCTGCTCTGCTCTGCTTCTCTAAGGCAGCCTTGCAGATAAGTCCCAGCAGTTACCAGGCTGCTCAGAAATCTCTGTACCAGCCCTCGCTTTGAGTATAAAATCAGCACTGTCCACGTTCTTTCCTGCCAGCCCACTGGGCCCTAGTTTCTTTGGCAGCAGCCGAGCTGTCCTCAGCAAATCATTTATCTTGCCTTTCTGGAGCCCTGTGATAGGGTAGAATCTCCCCTGTTCCTCCCCTTTTCTTGACTTTGTAACCAGGATTGAGACAATGTCCACTTACCTGGCTGGCACAGGCTGGGAAGTGACTGGAATCACAGGAGTCAGAGGAGTGGGAGTGGAGGCCATTTCTTAAATGCTGCATCTTGAGGGGGCTCTTCTCGGGCTTCCCTGGGCTCAGGCGGGTTCCCAGAAGGATTTGCCCTCCTCAGAGCTCACGGGGCGCTGCACTTTAAGTCTGTCGTCCACCGAGTGCCACATTACTTTAAATCTGTCTCTTTGGAACCGCATAAGTGCATAAGGCTATATTAAAGTAAATGATAAGTGGATTTACACAAATGTCGCTGATTTCCATATTTTTCATCCCTTCATTTTATTACTAAGTTGACTGACATGCTTATTTATTTATAGGGCCATCCAGTATTGATTCATTTGGTTGTGAGTTGCCTGGGCAGGGAAGGAAAAAAAAACAGAAAGAAGACCAGTAATGTTGGGGATGTGTTTTCATGGCTTTGTGTTTTCTTTAAAAAAAAAAAAAAAAAAAAAAAGGTTCCCATCTGCTGACTCCTGGTCCCACGGGAGGTGCTAAGCCCACGCTGTCTCCAGCAGCTGATCCCGCCACCCAGCCCAGAGACAGGCACCGAGCTATTTTGTAGAGAGCATTGCTTTCTCAGCTGTTCCCTGGCTACGGTTGGTGTGAACAGAGCTTCTCTTGGGCTCTTAGAGCCTCGATTTTCCCTATCTGTTAAATGGGAATAAAGACATTACAGATCTCTTTGTGTTGTTTTGAGGATTAACTGAGATAGAATGCAGGAAAAGGGTTTAATGTAACGTCTGGCACACAGAGAGCTTGCTAGGGAGTGAAGAGCACAGGTGCTGGGACCAGCCTGGATTTGAATCCCACCTCTGCCATCTACTGGCTGTGTGACCATAGGCGAGTTACTTTACCTCTCTGTGCCTCTGTTTCCTCACTTGTAGAATGGGATAGTAATTATACCTACTTCACAGGATGTGATTGAGGAAGAACAAAATTCACAGATAAAGTGCTTAGAACACCGCCTTGCCTATTAGAAGTCTTGGGTATTTTTTTATTCTTACTGTCGGTGACCTCTAATACAGGTTTATGTGGCCTCTACTGTGGCTGGGCTGGAATCTGCCTCTTTCTCAACTAGACGTTCAGGGCTTTCTAGAAGGGAGCTTTCTTTCCCCGTAGGAAGCAGGTGTGAACCTCCATCATCTTTTCAGTTGGAGAAAGAGTTAAAGGTTAGGTTCGGGTGAGGATCAGGAGAAGCCTGAGTGCAGCCTGGCGGAAAGCTCGTGCACATGGGACTTGGCGGGCCTGGTTGGAATCTCAGCCCTGCTCCTAAACCAGCTGTGTGGCCTCGGGGACGTTCCTTAACCTCTCTCTGAACTTCAGCTTTCCTCTGGCGAAGGGGGCTTACAGTAAGGATTCAAAGAACCAAGCAGCTTGGAGGCAGTCACGGTGTCTGGCACACAGTTGGTGCTCAATAAGTACTGGGGCAGAGGAAGTCTTAGTGGGGCTGAAAGAAAAGACAAAGCTGAATTCTCGTTTCGAAAACCCACGTTGCGTGTTAAATAGACAGTTTTAATAGCTGAGGGTCTTCAAGGAACTTCGTTAATTTTCTTAAGAGGGCTTTCCATCCTCCCTTTAATGTACCACAAAGACTACATTTGTCTGGAATTTTATCCCCGAAACCCCTGCTTTTCTCATGATCTATTGACTGCGACCTTACGGCCGCGTGTCCCTCCCTGTGCCTCGGGGGAGGGCCACCGCCGAAAGAAGGTGTTAATAAAAAGCATCTTCTTCATCCAGAACAAGCTGCACATGCACAGGCCGTTTATAATCCAAATTTGATTTTCATTTTAATTTTTTTAATGAGGGCTCATCCTTTATGCTGCTTCTCTCTCGCAACCCGCCAGGCTCTGGACTGGAGCTGTGGATTCCCAAGTGGGCATTAATCACCTCCTGGAAGTATTCCCTGGGGCCAGCACCATCCCAAGTCACATAAACTAGCCCATAAAACACCAGGGCTGAATATCACACCCGTCACTCCTTCTTCCCCAACGCAGGCCTCTCCTTGAAATATACCATGTTCAAGTTTAGTTCTGAATTTCACTCCACCAGCTCTGGTATATACAGAAGCTGGCCGTCTTTTATCTTTTCATATTATATACATGTGGGTCTTTCTTTCGTTGTGTGTATGTGCGTGCGCCAGTGGGAGGGGGCAGAGAGGAAGTGATTTTGCCCTGCTGTGAATTAAGGAAGCTCCTCTCTCTGCCTTGATTGCTTAAAGGACAGTTTTGATTTCCCCTGCTCAGGGAAACAAAGACAGCCGGCGAAGGTGGCTTAATGGAGACAGCTTGAAATGGCCAAAGTTTGAATATCCTTGCGCACAGAGAAAAGAGCAAGACGAAAGCCCCGCTAATTACAAAAGTTGCTTTATGAAAGATAATTCAAAGCAATAACTTAGCAAACATAATCAAGTCGCACAGATGGGGTTGTTGATGGATGGATTGCAACATGCAATTAGCAGTTCTCGCAGTTACATATCATTAACCCTCCGAGCACAAAAATTATTTTCTCATTATTAGTTGAAAAGGTAAAATTAAGCTGACTAGACAGTAAAGGAACAAACTACAATTAATTACCTTCATTTATTACAGTCATTATTTTAAACTTATTTTTACTTGGAGAGAGACATGAAAACATCTAAATTAAAAGTTTTGTTATGCTAAATCAGAGGTGAAACTTCTCTAAAGAGTGTGTGCACTGGTCCAGCTAGCTAGGAAGACCACAGAGCCACTGCTGGGAGATTTCCTTTTTCTCTGCTTCTTCCTCCTTCCACCACAAAGGGAATGTGGCCTGCGTGGTGGAAAACCCTTTTGGTTGGATTGGAACAGAGAAGTTCACCTGGGCCTGATCGAAACACAGTAAGAGGGCTGACATGATCTTTGACCCCCCCAGGGTGGGCCAAACATGCATGGTCTGGGTCCCACCCTGACACTGACAAGCTTGTGTGACCTTGACAAGTGACTTCCTGTCTCTGAGCCATTGTTTTCTCATCTGTAAATGGGGACAGCTCATAGGATTGCATGAGATTCTGTGTGTCAAGTGGCTGGTTAATTACATGTTCTCAACATGGTGTGTGTGGATGGCTGTGTGGGGCCTAGAACCTTCTCCCTCTGCCCTCCGCCTTATTTGACCAGTAAAACATGACAGAAGTGACATTGTGCCATGATCAAGCAAGCATAGCCCTTAGCTTGCCTGGTGGCTCCACTTCCTGCCTCTTTAGACTCATCCTTCCTGTGAGAAGTGCTACTGCCCTGAGACCACCCTGCTGTGAGAAGCCCACAGGGAGAGGCCGTAGGGGATGGGACACCACGTGGAGGAGAGGGACCAGGAGCACTGAGGCACCATACTCAAGTCAAGGGGCCATGCTGGGACATCCAACCTAGTCAAGCTGTCAGATGACTATAGCCCCAGCTGCCATCCGACTGTGACCGCCTGAGCAAGAGAGAACCGCCCAGCTGAGCCCAGTCAACCCACAGAACCTCGGGAGATATTAAGAAGTTGTTGTTTTGAGCCACTACATTTTGGGGTGGTTGATTGCACAGCAGTGGATGGCCAGATCCCCCAGCTTTATAGCGTGCCAACTCTCCTCCCTTCTCCTCCCCACTTCTCCTCTGCTGTCTTCTCCCTCCCTCCTTTCCCCTCCTGTTTTCTTCTACTGTTCTTCCCTTTGCTTCTCTACCCGCTGCCTCTCTCCCTCAGACTTTTTGGCAGATTTCAGCCTTTTCAAAAATTTTCTCCCAGCGCCAAGTTCTTAGTCCTCTATCTCTATGCAGAGGGCAGCCTTCTCTCCTAATTCCAGAGGAACAGTGACAGGTGCTCCTAGGGGAGCCATCCCCACCCCGTGGCAGAAGCCAGGGCATGTGGAACGCACACAGGTGCCTCAGTGTCAGGCCTGGCATTGCCCTCCAGGTACCCTGGCTGCTGCCCAAGGACCTGGGTGAGGAGTGTCAGCAGCTCTCAGGCTTCTGTGCCCTCTCCTTTGGATTTGTCCTAATGGGATCAGGGTACCTCTCGGAGACAACCTGATGGAGCGCAGGCCCAGCGGAGGTTGTGTTTGTTGAGGAGCAGAGAGGAAATGTTGGGATAGGGATTTCCAGGAAGCAAGAGAAGGGGTCTTGCTGCCTCCCCTGTGAGCCGGGTTGGTGGCAGAGTGGAGCACAGTGCCACCAGCCTCGGGGGATGTTTGCTGGATGAGCGAACGACCCAGTCAGTCAATCAATGAACAGATATGGAAAACCCCAGTGGAGCCAGTCACCCTTGACTGTGCCGTCTGTAAAGTGGGTGGTGAGATTCGCCGGCCTGATTCATGTGGGTTTCAGGGTGCCCCCTGGTTAGAGGTGCTGTGGTCTGAGCCCTCCCAGATCCCTGCACAGCTCACCCAGCCACAGCTGCCGTGCAGCCTACCCTGAGGCCCCTCGCTTTCAAGTGGGCAGAGATCAGGGAGTCCCTTCTTCTGCCCACATCCACCTGCCGGGAGCCTGGTAGTTGATCTGACCTGGGCCAGACCAACAGGTGACAGAGAAGAGAGCAAAGACCACAGTGCCACGGTGCCACCTCATCACCTGGAGTCACCCACTATTGTCAGTTAACAAACAGCCGTGCGTGGCACTGAAGGCAGCCCCTCCCTTGGTAAGAGAAGCCTCCTGAAGTGACTTTCATTGCACACCTACTATGTGCTACACACTTCCTAATGATTACGATTATCCCCAGCGAGGAAACTGAGGCTCAGAGAGGCGATGACTGTGCCATCTAGTGCCTGCGTCTATACCTGAGGCAGAGAGAGAACGAAGGGGACATTAGAATTTAGGCCTGGAAGGGTGGAGAAAGTTCTTAAGGTGGAAAGTCAAGGCCAATGGGCCCCTCTGCCATTTGGCCCTGCCTGCCCCTCCCCACAGCCAGCAGACTGGCCTGGCTCCGTCCCACCCTCAGGGTGTTGGCACTTGCTGTGCCCTCTGCCTGGAATTTTCTTCCCTGTGCCGTCTCTTTGCCTGATTAACTCCTTTCGAATGTGAGATCCTAAGGGAGCAGAGAAGCCCTCCCTGACCACCCCAGCCCCATCCAACCTGGAGCCCCCTTCATTCACTGGCGCAGCCCCTGCATCTATCCAACATGGCATGTAGCATGATTTTTCTTTATGCGTCTGTCTAAAGGTAACGGGCACTGGATCATTCAGGGCCTTGAAGCTATTGTAAGGACTCTGACTGTGACCCTGAACAAGGTGGGAGCCATGGGAAGCTTTAGAGTAGGAGAGGGACCAGCTCTGAGTTAGGTTTTATTAATAATAGGCTCCCTTTGGCTGGTAATCGGATAGCACAGGGACATGGCCTTTCCAAGATGTCTGAGAGGAGAGACTGTGCCCCCCCACACCCCCGACCCAGGCCCAGATACTTTCTGAAACACCAAGGGCTTCCTGCTTTTCCCTTTCAGACAATCGTGGCTAGGGAAGGGGGGTCCTAACCTAGAACAAGACCCCCAGTGGGTCAATCTGTGTTCTTGCAGCCAAGCTGCCCGAGGAGGGAGTGGCGATTGTCCTCACAGCTGAGATCCCTGGAGACGTGCATGTCTCCCTCCCCCTGACCCCGAGCCCCCTGCCAGCCCTGCATACCGTGTCCTTGTGTGGTCCCTTTGCTCCCCTCCCACTCTGCATCTGCCTGAAAACTCCTGCTTTTCCCTTTGAGCTGAAATTTAATTACAGGGCTTTTTTTTTTTTTTTTTTTTTTCCTGTTTAACATTTGCTCGTCCAGCTGTCTGATGTCATAATTCTCTCACTCCCCAAACTATCCTTTCCGTGGTGCCCCAGCACTGGTGAGACCATCCCTTTGGAAGCGGGCCCCCTCGGGGCCAGGACAGACATTAGACATGCGCAGTGCTGACCAGCGGGACCCCCTGGGGGGGGTGAGTGGTCAGAGCAGGTGTGGACTCGGGGCCACGTTGGCATGGGCTTGCATTTCAGCTCGTCCGCTTCCCAGCCATGTGACACTGAGCAAGTCACTTAACTTCTCTGGGCCCCAGTTTCCTCTGCTTTTAACCGGAGATGATGATAGTCCCTACCTCACAGGGCGCATGTGAGGGCTCAGTGAATTGATACTTGGAAAGCCCAAGAACAAAGCCGTAGTTGGCACTCCTAGCAGGCGAGCGGAGACTGGCCACGTCACTTTTATTCTTCCCACAAGCCCCACAAGGAGGCTTCTGCCCCCACCCGTTTGTCAGGTGAGGTCACAGGCCCAGCACCCAGTGCGTGGTAGTGAGGGATAACTCAGGCCCGCACTCAGCACCCACTCGGCAGTGCTTCTCACGCGTCACCTCCTCTCGGTGGCAGAGCGAGGGAGGTGCTGCTGGTATCCTCCCCTTTTATGGGTGTGAAACAGGGGCTCAGAGAGGGAAAGCTGCTCTCCTGAGCTCACACAGCTCTTCAGCAGCAGAACAGAGAGCGGAAGGCACAAAGCTCAGCTTGAAAGGCTGAATAGACGCCTCAGGGGCCTGGGGGTGCAGGAAGAGGTGTAGCTGAAGGTGGCGATTCTAGATTGAAGAACCCAGCTGGAGATGTGCAGGTGGTTAGGGCTGGAGAGGTCCCCACCACTCAACCAAGCCCGTGCCCTCCAGATGCGCCTTTGCTGAGCTGTTCTTTCGGGCAGAATCTGCTGGGGAAACCCACCACATACAAGGAGCTGGTATTCGAACCCAGGTCTGCATGCCTAGCCCAGGACTTGGCACATAGTAAGTGCTCAATAAACAGGGGTGTTGCTTGCAGCTTGAGTCACATGCAATGAGGAGAAGGCTTCCTGTCCTTCCCTACTGCCCCTAACACACACGCATGTATGACACACCTGCACACACTCTCCATAGTCCCTCCTCTTCAGTGACATAATCACTTTGATGGTGCAAGTCTCCCTGGCCGGCCGTAACCAAGTCTCGCCCCTCTGGAGCCTGCCCTGCCTGGCTTGGGGTAAAACTTAAAATGAACTGAACATCCTTATGAATTTAATATTAAGAACCCACCAAAGCATCATTGAACCTGTCACGCCGTATTACAACCAAATTAAGAACAAGCAGCAATCCTCTTTCATTCGGTATCATATGCCTTATAAAGTAAATTATTAATGCTTTTCCCCCCCAGTTAAGCAGTTATTTGCAGTTGTTCCGGGTATTTCTCATTAGAAATAACATCATCTAAAGAATAATATTGATTGATTTTTTTAATCTTGGAATCATGGACGTGAACCACATATTTATATGGCATTCCCTTTAACTAGAATTCTCGTGCTTTATTTTTATATTATTGATCTTTTTGACACGAATTGCTTTTTGGCCTTGTGCGAACGTTGTAAGCTTTCCGCCTGCAGAGGAATGGGCTGGCGTCGGGGCCGGGCTGGGAAGAGTGATCGCTCCAGCCGCGTGGCAGTAACATTCCCGCACATTTAACAACAATTAGTCTGTGCTGACGCCATGCTAGGCTTTCGTGTATGAAAATTTACAAGCCTTTTAATGGACTGCATTATGGAAGGCCGTGCGGGGCCAGTCGGCGGGGAGATAAGGCCGCCGGGCGCACATCCATCTCGTGGCTCAGTCGGCGAGTGTCTGGCGCTCACGTCTGCCACCTGGGAGGTGGGGCTGGGAGGAAAGGAGCAAGGTGAAGGCCACTGCAGCAGCCAGCCCCGCTCACATGGTCACACGTTCATCCATGCAGCAAATGTTTGTTGAGCACCTACTGTGTACCACGTGTGATGCTAGATGCTGGGGCTAAGATGGTGAACAATACTGTTTACTCGTGTGTTCAAGAAATATTTGAGCACCTACTGTGTGCTGAAAACTGCTAAGTGCTGGGACTGAGAAGGTGAACACCAATTCCTCATTCGCCTGGCACCCTTGGGGGAGTAGAAATGACTTGAGCCTAGAGTCGCACAGACCTTGGTTCAAATCATGGCTCTGCCCTTTGCCAAGCTTGTTGGTAACCTCGATTTCCCCATCTGTAAAATGGGGGTGGTAACAGGACCTTCCATCCAGGGAGGCCGGGAGGTTCAATGCAGGTGCAGAGCTTGATGTGGAGTAAATGGGACCGTGGTTATCTGGTGTGGTTGCATGCCGAGCTCTAGATACCCTCCCTGCTCTCTCCAGGACAGAATGTTGCAGACCCGCTTCCCGACCTCTCATCTGGCTGCAAAGGCTCCCAGGTTGGGGCTGCCTGGCCACCGCCACCTCCTCCTGCCCACTCTGGCTCCCACTTGTATTTCTTGTTGGGAACCCAGCCGGGGACCAGGCATCAGTGTGGCTCCCTGGAGGACTCGTCCCCACCCCAGGGGCCAGCCCTCTTCTCACCGAGTGCCCTGCCCCCCAGCCACCTCCCCCAGAGCACACACGCACACCTCTGCTTTCCCTCTCAGTTCCACTGAGATCTTCACTCAGCAGCATTTATTTGTTACCTGCGGTATCCAGGGTGAATGCCAGGCTCCAGGGATGTGGCAGTGAGTGACCCCAGATACCTTTTGTGTCCTCACGGTGCTCACAGCCTCACAGCCGAGACAGATGGACACACGCCCCCCTAGACTGTGCCAGGAACAGTCACAGTTATGACTGAGGTTCATGCAGCCGGGACGTCTTGAGCATCTACTATGTGCAGGCCCTGTGCACTGCCCTGGGAACTCAGCAGAGAGCAAGACAGACGTGGCCCTGACCCCAGGGAGCTCAGAGTACGGGGAGGGCCGTGCACATTTACGTCGTGCACATAAATTATTTGAAAGACGGTGTAGCTCAGTGGTTAGGGGCACGGTTCTGCAGCCAGGCTGCCTGGGTCCAAGTCCCAGCTTTGCTAATCGGCACAATCAGTCCCCAGTACATGTGGGAGATGGGTCCCAGGACACTGTGTCCCGCCCACCCCCCACCCCCGATTTTTGTTTGAAAAAATGTGCCTATAAGTGGACCTGTGCATTTCAAACCTGGGTTGCCCCAGGGTCGACTGTAATTTGTGACCCAGGGCAAGTTGTTTTCCTCTCGTGCCTTGTTGTCTTCATCTGTAAAATGGGACTCCTAAGAGCCCCTACCTCATAAGGGTGCGGACCAGATGAGGCAATAGGTATAAAAGCGAAGAGCAGGGCCTGGTGCAAAGAAAGCTTAGATCGGTGTCAGAGCCTGCGATTATCATGATTATTACAATTAAGATGATTATGACTGTGAAATCATCCCACAGCGTATTAACTAATTGTGGGTGTGCTGCGCGCTGCCGAGGCAGAGTGCAGTTGCGCCCGGAAAGGCCCCGCTCTTGCCTTCCCTTTGGCCCAGCTCAGAAGGAGACGCTGGACTGCACGACCCCCTAGGGTCATTAGGGTCATTGCCGGGGAGGGGCCCCTGAAGCACCATCCCGAAGTTTAAGTACAGGAGAAGGAACTTCACTGGATATGGGTGTCCTCTGTGACATGAGCCCTGCAAGAGGCCCTCAGACATCCAGTATCATAGTCAAACCCTCCCCCGTGCCCTGAGAACCAGGAATGAGGCCCAGAGAAGGTGAGAAACCCACCTAAGGTCACACAGCCGGGAGAGGGAAGGGCCAAGATGAGGTCACTTCATCTCCTGTCTCAGTCTCCTGTTCTGTAAAATAGGTTCTTGTAGCCCCTACCTTATTTATCTTGGGGAGAGAGATGTGGAGAACCAAAGCAATCACTTAGTTGAAAGGAATTTTCAAACCAAAGGCAATGCTGTGCTGACTGTGTAGCATCTTTCTCTAGAATGTTTTGTTCTTCAAAATGCAGTGCATGAGCCAGCAGCACTGGTATCACTTGGGAGGTCCTTAGAAATGCAGTCTCAGTCCCCCTTACCCCAGACCTCTGGAACAAAGATCTGCAGTTTAACAAGGTCCCCCGGTGATTCGTGTGCACGTTAGTTCGAGACACTAGACCTTAGAGCCCACTGGCTTCCAACCCTGGCTGCCCAGCGGAATCTCGTGCTGGGCAGGAGATGTAAGATATGCTGAGACCTGGGTCCAGTCCAGAGTGGTTGGTGTTCTTGGTCTGGTGTGAGGCTTAGGCATTAGGATTTTAAAAGCTTCTGGTGATTCAAATGTTTGAAAACCTCGGCCCCAAAGTTCCCCACCTAGTGGAAGAGATGGGCACACGGGACTAACCCGTGGGTGCTGGTGAGTGCGGGACAACTGGCCGTCTGTGAGGAGCCCCACTCTGTAGCGTCTGCCAGTTTCCCTGGTGTAAATACTCCCACCACGGTCAGTTCCAAGCTGCCACCATGAAGTCATTGACACGGGGCTGGGAAGAAGGGCACAGCGGCACCTGGCTGTGCAGAATTTCCACAGCACACACATGATAGAGGTGAATAACCTCAAAGCACAGAGAACCGTGAAATGGAGTCAGATACTTAGGAAGCGAGGAGTACTGGGTGTGTATTACCTTTGTTTTCAAATTTTTTACTGTGCTAAAATATAAAATTATAACCTTTTTAACCCCTTTTGAGTGTACAGTTCAGTGGCATTAAGTACATGCACGTTGTGCAACCATCCCCACCGTCCATCTCCAGAACTTTTTATCTTCCCAGACTGAAGCTCTGTCCCCATTAAGCACTAACTCCCTGTGCCCTCTGCCCCCGGCCCCTGCCATTGTCTTTTGTCTCTATGAATCTGACTACTCCAGGGACCTCAGATCAGTGGAATCCTACAGAATTTGTCCTTTTGTGACTGGCTTATCTGACTTAGCACAATGTCCTCAAGGTTCATCCATGCTGTGGTTCCTTTACTTTTAATATAATTTGTTTAATTGTAGGTTTATGTGATTTAATTTTTAGTAATGGCTCTGCTTAACAACTAGCTTGCAAAATTTCTGCAAATTTAAAAATCAGTTTTTGCAAGCCCCCAGTATACCACCAAAAATAATCCTTGCACCAAATGAGAACAGAGGTACAAATGGCATGCTTTAGGTCAGAGGTCAGCACAGTATAGCCCTTGGGTTAAAGCCTGTTTCTGTCAATAAAGTTTTATTGGAACACAGCCATGCCCGCTCATTTACATGTTATCTAGGTCTGCTTCCGTCACAGTGGCAGAGTGAGTATAGTTCAGCCCTCTGTATCTGCAGGTTCCGCATCCTCGGATCCAACCAACCACAGGTTGAAAACATTTTTTAAAAAGCACTAAAAATAGCAATAGAGCAGTAAAAAATAATACAAATTTTAAAAAGACAGTTTAACAACTATTTATGTGGCATTTACATTATATCAGCTATTATAAATAATCTAGGGATGCTTTAAAGCATACGGGAGATGTGCATAGGCAAATGCTACGTCATTTATATAAGGGACTTGAGCATCTGCAGGGTTTGGTGTCCTCAAGAGGTGCTGGAACCAATCCCCCGTGGACACCGAGGGACACCTGTGGTTACAGCACAACCTGTATGGCCCACAGAGCTGAAAATATTTATTATTTGATGCCTTATGGGAGAAGTTTGCTCACCCCTGCTTTTAGGTGTACAGAGTGTGGGAGAGATTGAATCACCTTATTCATTCATTTATTTGTTTGGCAAATATTTACAAAGCGCCTACTATGTGCCAGGCACCGTTGTAAACACAAGAGCAAATAATACAAAGACCATCCCCTCCCAGAGCTGACCTGATGGGAAGACAGTTGTAATTCAGACACTGTCACAGCAAGTGAATATATAATTACCAGCTGCGGCAGGGGAGCCCCATGAGGCTAGAAGAGCATCCTGGGGTGTCAGGGAGGGCTTCCAGGAGGAAGTGACCTATGAACCACAGCAAGAGTAGGGACATTCTAGCCACAAGAGGGGCGGAATGGCATGCCAGGTAAAAGGAACAGTATTAATACAAGTGCCCTGAGGCAGGAGGCAAGTGGAATTGCAGATCCTGACAGCGAGTGGGAGGTGACCTGAGCCCCAGGTCCTCCAGATCCGCCCTGCCAATCACAGTGCCACCTTTAGCCGGTTCCCCGCATGCCGCCTCTGCTACCTCCCCACCCTCAGAGGCCACCTCTTAAAGTCTCTCCCCCCTCGCTTCTGGCCCTGGAGCCCCCACTGCAACAGACAAAGATTCTTACTTATTTCTTCCCTGAGGTTTATAAACTCCTGCCTGGTAATGAAATCATTCTCAGCACAAACACAAAATAATAACACTTAATTAAAATACATAAAACCAAAGACCAGTGGAAACTAGTGAAGGCTAAAACCAGCCAAACCCTACATCCCAGAACTGAGCGGAGGTCCTGCCCTGAGAGCCAGGGGCCGAGACAGAGATGGGGGAGGAGGGGGTCAGAGGGAGTCTCCATTTCGCGAGCGCTGGTTGTCACACTCAGGGCTGGTTATCTGACATCTGGGATGTCGAGGAATATTCCGGAGAATCATAAGATAGAGAAGACTGTGTTTCTTTTACAAGGGGAAACTGAGACTCAGAGCCAGACACCTAGATCACATGGCTGAGAAGTGGAAGAGCTGGGGTTTGAACTCGGGTCTGTGCGCATTAGCCAGAGTGGGCTTATTCTTGTCCCAGCAACTTCAAACACAGGTGAGGCTGCATCACAGCGTAGGGCTGGTTGCTGGAATCGGGTGGAGGGGTCTGCTCCATGCAGACATTCAGGGATCCAGGCCTCTCCTCCATCCGGCTCTGTCCTTCACTGTACCCTGGAGTCCCGTCACGTGAGTGGCGTGTGGGGAAAGAGGAAACATGGTGAAGATCTCACAGGAGGTTCTCAAGAGGCAGACCTGGAAGTGGCCACATCATTCATGCCCACATTCCCTTGGCCAGAGCTCTGTCGCAAAACCACACCTAATTTCGAGGGTGTAGTCTAACATTGTGTGCCCAAGATAGGGGAAAATGGACTTAGGCGAATACATGACCCCATCTGCTGTACTGTGGGCTCCTTGGTGGGCAGAGCACTTCACCGGCTGTTGGCAGGACAGAGCCTGGCAAGCACCTTGGGAGCTACATTGGACCGATGAACAGGAAATGGAACTCAAGCGGCCTGCCAAGTCCAGGGGTAGCACAGCAGGAGCAGTAAAGGATTTTAACAACTTGGCAGCTGTTATAAAGCTCCTACTGTGTGTCCTGTTCTGTGCTGCCTAGGGGAAGAGACGCGCCCTGACCAAGCAGGCTGAGCCACCACTGGGAGCCCACACCCAAGGCCCACTAGAAAAAAAGCAAAGGTGCAGTAGGAGCTGCCACTTTATTAGCAGCTTTGAGTTGTAAAATAATTTTTTTTAATCTCTGTGCTTTAGTATTCTTTAATATATGTAAAAATAATTGTCTAAAAAATGTTACCTCCTAAAAGCAGCAAAAGCTTTCCCGCATCCCAGGTAAGGAAGGGCTGTTGTATCCGTTCCCCATCACCTAACAGCTTGACCCTACGTTATCCTGGACAGTGAGTTGTTGTGCCAGGCTTCTGAGCCTTCGCACATTCTGTTCCCTTCTTCCAGAATGCTTTTCCTCTCCTAAGCCCCTTGGCAAGTTTTCATGTGTCCTTCAAGGCTCCGCCCAAGTGCAGCCTGGGCTGTGAGAGGCAGTGATCCTCTAGGTCCCTATCCTCGTCTGTGCTTCCTGAATCGCGGCCTCTTTGCCTTGTCCTCCTAGCCACGTTCTCTCAAAGGCTGGGCCGTTCTCATCGCTGTCTCTCCTGAAAACGACTCGGGCGTCACAAAATCCAGCCCCCTTGCTTTCCAGATTAATTTATCCAGCGCGCTCTGCCAGCTGCTCAAGTGAGCTCTTTAGAGACAGACGTCACATGGCACCTCTGTGTCTGAAACCCTCTGGTAACTTCCGACTAGACCCTGAGCACCACCTCCCAGGGCCTCTGCTCTCCAGCCCTGCCTCGCGTCTGCCTACTCCACTTCCCCCTTCACACCCTTTACTGCCCTTCTTGAAAACGCACTCTCCTCCCCTGGGGCCTTGCAGGACGGGGGCGGCATCACTGGTCTCTGCCCACTAGATGCCAGTAGCGCCCTCCCTCAGCTGTGACAACCAGAACCGTCTCCAGACATTGCCAGACGTCCTCTGGGGGGCAAAATCACTGAGAACCACTGACCTGACACCTACGTGTCTTTCAGATCTTTGTCCAGATGTCACTTCCTTGGAAAGGCCCCTTGACACCCCCAAATTTAAGGAAGCTTCCCTGTCACAGGACCCTTCACGCTGCTAAGCACAGTTTGTAATTATATATTTGTTTGCATAATTATTCAAATAATACTCGTCCCTCCCACTTAACCAAAGGAAGGAGGGAGCACTTTGCAGACTGCTGTGTTTCCAGGTCCTGCACAGTGCCTGACACACAATAGGTGCTGAACAAATAGTTATTAAACGAATGTTGACACGTAATAATACTGGCAAACATTGCTACGGCCGTTTCTACGTTCCAGGCAACATTCTCAGCCTTTCGCAGACTCCAATTCATTATTTCCCACGACTACCCCACAAGGTAGATATTGTTATGATCAACAGGTTACAAATGGGAGGAATTAGGTGCACAGAGAGGTTAGGTAACTTGCCCAATGTCACACAGCTGGGGGGTACATGGCAGAGAAACGATTTGAACCCAGGTAGTCTGGCTCGAGAGTCTTTGCCCTTAACTATTATTTATTTAGTATGTATTTTTTATTGTGTGCTTGGGGATACAGCAGTGAATAAAAGCTACACCAGCCCTAGATTTCATATATCCAGGTCCAGAAAGGTAGCTTTGTTTACAGGTGTAGACACTCAGACGCTGACCAAGGTCACACAGCAAGTTGGCAGCAGAACACCTCTCCTTATTCCAGGCTTTATGTGCTTCCTACTACACCCCATGTCCACGGGGTAGGGACACTTTGACAATTTAACCAGTCAATTACAATAATATTTTTCTCTCCAAATGTTTAAAAAAAAAAAGTTGGTTTGCTGAGGTATAATCATGGCTCAGAGGCCAAGCTGACATTAGTTATTAATTAGGCCATTATGCATTCCACAGTGATAATTGCTTTGCTGCGGAGTCACCAAGCATGAAACGGACCCAGCACAGAAATGCAATCTATCAATCGGAGAAGTCGCAGCCCAGTTGCGTTCTCTCACCTTGAGTCGGGTGTATGGCTTAGCAGGAAACAAAAAGAAATTAATGAGACATCAGTAGGCAGTAGCAAGCTGGACCCTCCGTGGGTCGTGGCCCCAAGAGGATTTCGTGCATGGGCACAGTGACAGCGTTTAAGCAAAGTTCATCAGCAAACGTGGCCATTTCTCTTTGATCTCCCAGCCTGTGGAAATCTTTTCATCTCCTTCCCTTTTTTTTCCCAGCTTGTTATTTAGAGGGAGAAGAAAAAGCTGTTTCTCTTCCATCTGTTTGTCTCGCCTGTTGCTTTTGCAATGAGTGGGTTGAGGGAATGGCACCTGCCAGGGCTGCCCAGGCCATGGGGAGCGAGCACGGCACCTCCGCCTGCCTGTCTCCATCTGGTTCTATCCCTGGGTGCGGTGGGGGAGGGCAGGAGGCCCCACCCCGAGCATTGTCCTGGGGGCCTCCATGGGAGGTGTCTGTATTGAGGGCAGCTGGAGGACAGTTTAAGGAAAAATCGTTGGGATGCAGGGAACAAAAATCCACCCAAGTGAGCTTATGTGAACAGAAATGATTATGATATTAGCTGTGGTAATCATGGAGCATCTATTGTATGCCAGATGCACAGACTATATGATTCAGGCCTCACAGCAGTCGTCTGAGGGAAGGATTGGTATTTTCTCCATTTTACAGATGAAGAAATAGGCTTACTGAGGTGATGGACTTGCCCAAGGTCCCACAGCTAGCACAGCTGGGATTTGAACCCAAGCTCATGAGCACAGCATTCTCTTGCCGCTGCGTGAGAAGCTGGAGAAAGCACAGCCGGGCGCTGGTCTAGTCTGCTTCAGGCAAGGTGGTGCCTTGGTACAAACGTGACCATGCGGCCCATCTCGGGGAATAAGGGAGGTCACAGCCTAGCTAGCAACCTGGCCATCGCCCTTACCCGCCCTCACGTCGGTTTTGTCTGCCTAGCGTAGAAGCGTCTCAGAATTGCGTGTGAATGCCTTGGATGTAGTCCCTTGTCCCCACAGCCGCCGCCTCTCGTATCCTTCCACTTGGCTGCTTCACCCACTGGAAGGTTGCTGATGGCATTCAGGGTTTTGCTCCTTGGAGGAATGGTAGAGTGAGTCTCAGCAAACAGATAGTAGACAGGTGTCTACCTCAGGGTCTAGAAAGCCCTGGCGGTGTGCAGATATCAACCAGCCCCACATTAGTGGTTGGGCAGAGATGCCACCAGGGTGCGGCCACTCAGAAGGCTGGTCAAGAGGGCCCTATCTCAGCCCCTTTTGTGTTGCGGTAACAGAATACCTGAGACTGGGTCGTTTACAAAGAAAAGAGGCGTATTTGGCTCATGATTCTGATGGCTGGAAAATTCAAGATCAGGAAGCTGCATCTGGTGAGGGCCTGTAGGGCTGCCTGCATTCGTGGCGGAAGGCAGGAGGGGAGCCGGCGTGTGAGGAGATCATGTGGCAAGAGAGGAAGCAAGAGAGGAATGGAGAAAGCCAGACGTTTTAACAACCCGCTCTGGTGGGATCTAATCTATTCCCAAGAGATTAAGAACTCACTCACGCTGGAGGGAGGGTGCTAACCTATCCGTGAGAGATCTGCCCTCATGACCCCAATGCCTCCCACTTGGCCCCGCCTCCCCATACCGCCACATTGAATATCAAATTTCAACATGAGATTTTGGTGGGCACAAACCATTTCCAAACCCTAGCAGGGCCCAGTAGTCTATATTTTGCCCAGAAGTCAAGACAACTACTTGCTGGTGAGAATGGGTTGCTCTCAGGTCTTGCCCAGGAGAGCCAAGTCCTGATGCCGGCTTGTTTCATTCTTCCACGTGCTTTGCCTGCACCAAGACTTTACACCCCCCACCACACCCCAGGTTCTCCGTGGAAGGGGATTGCAAACCAAGGAGCCCTGCTGCAGCGGCTGAGAATTCATTTCCTATCCAAATAAGATGGCAGCCACACCTGGGCATAGACTTCTCACATTGGCCCTGTGCCGTGGCTCATCCAGTCCACGTTCCTGTCTCTGGCCAAGTCCTTGAGGGGCAGTTGGAGCAGTCTGCCACTTCTGTGATGTTGATCGCCAAAATTTGAGCTGGCCAGCTTCCCTGGACCACCCTTTGTAGTCGAGCTGTTGCCCTGACAGTATGACACCATGGGAAACTCAGCCTTCAGCTGCACAGCCTCTGAGGAAGTTAGTCTCATGAGCTATTCTTACAGTGTGAAGAAGGACTTACATGTCCTTCTCCTAAACTTTCCTCTCTCAGGGTCCAAGGTGGGCTGATATTTGGAGAAGTAGTAAAAAGACCCATCCTTGCTCTCTTTACTTGATGGGAGCAGACATAATCAGTCATCATTTCCACGAATATTCTCTGGGCTTCTATTACGTGCCACATGCTGTTCTAAGCAGTGAACAAAACATTCTAGCAGCATCTGACAAATGGATAACAGTATCACCTGCTGTTTTTTGAGGACCTACTCACTTTTGTTGTTGTCATTGTTGTTTTAGAGACAGGGTCTCACACCTTTTGCCCAGGCTGGAGTGCAGTGGTGCAGTCAGAGCTCACTGCAGCCTTGAACTCCTGGGCTCAAGTGAAAGTGATCCTCCTGCTTCAGCCTCCCAAGTAGCTGGGACTGCAGGTGTGTGCCACCATGCCTGGCTAACTTTTTTGTAAAGACAAGGTCTTGCTGTGTTCCCCAAGCTGGTCTAGAACTCCCAGGCTCCTGTCTCCTTGTTCCAGAGTAGCTGGGATTACAGGTGTAAGTCCCTGTACCCAGTTAATTTCCAAAAATTTTTTTGTAGAGATGGGGATCTTGCTCTGTCGCCCAGGCTGAGGACTGAGGCTAGGCTCGCTTTGCCAGTGGGCTGGGCTCCATTCATTCATTGTTCCATTTAACCCTGGCCTAATACAGTGCTGTTACTACCCCCATTTTACAGAGGAAAATGTGACTTACAAAGATTGAGTGACTTTCCTAAGTCACAATAGCAAGTAAGTGGTGTAGCTGAATCCAGTTGATAACCTTTTAGACCAGGGATTGTCACGTTATAGCCCATGAGCCAATTCCAGCTCGCAGCCTTCTTTTATAAATAAAGTTTTATTGGAACACAGCCACGCCAATTCGTTTACATACTGTCTACCACTGCTTTCATGCAAGGGCAGAGCTGAATGGTTGCAGCAGAGACCATAAGGCCCAAAAAGCTGGATATGTTTACCCTCTGGCCTTTTACAGAAAAAGGTTGCTGATCTGAGATCTAGATTAGACTTGTAAATTCCAAGTGGTCAAATTTGACTAAGAGCATGTGTATCTCCCTACAGTCATTCCTTCCTTCCTTCCTTTCTTTTACTCTTTATTATGGGAAAAAATCAAACATGAAAGTGAAGACAATCAAATAACAAGTGAGCCACGTGGACCCAGTTTCAGCACCTCCTCGTGCATGGCCGCTCTCCTCTCACGTCCCTGGAGTATTTTGGAGCAAATTCAAGTCGTTGTATTATTTCATCTGTAAATATTTTAGTGTATATCTCTTTAAAAATAATAAGGAATCTCTTTTTAAACATAACCGAAAGATCATTATCTTACCTAAAACAATTTTAAGTGTCGTTTCTTAATATCATCGAATATGCAGGCAGTGTTTCAGTGTTGCTGGGTAGCTCCCCGTTTTTTAAAATAGCTTTTTGTCCATATCAGGACTCAGACAAGGTTGATACATTGTGGTTGGTTGCTGTGTCTCTTAAGTAGGGTGACCAACTGTTGCAGCTTGGCCCTGGACTGAGGGGGTTCCTGGGATGCAGAACTTTCAGTTTTAAAACTGGGAAGGTCTTAAGGTACAAAAATTTCCATGCTCAACAGGCAAACTGGGACAAGTTGGTCACACTTTGTCTTCTAACCTGTAAGCTTCCTCTCCTTCCCTTCCTGTGTTTGCACACGTGTGCACATGTGTGTGTGTCCTGTTATTTATATGTGGGAGTGACTGGGGCATTTTTCCTAAGACTTTTGCCTGTCTGTAGCTGATTGGCTCAGGGGCCAACACTGGTCTCAAGCTAAGCCAATGATATTCATTGTCCAAGGAGTCTGAATTTGGAACTGGTTGATTTTGATGCATCTGGGTTATTAGCTTGGGTGCTGTGGGGTGAGCCAGGGGGGCTGAGGTGGACATGGTGGGGGCATCTTCCACCCAGGAAGTACCTGGTGCTGTCTAGAAAGCCGGCTAGAGAGAGGGCAGGAGGAGGGACCTCGCCCCTTGGGAAAGTGCCCATCTTGGTTCTGGACTATTCCGGTTGCTTGTCCCACCCTCTGGGAAGCCCAGCTGTGCTTTCTCCAGCTTCTCACGCAGCGGCAGGAGAATGCTGTGCTCATGAGCTTGGGTTCAGATCCCAGCTTCACCACTAGCTGTGGGACCTTGGGCCAGTCCTCTCACTTCTAGCTGAGATTTTGCTGATTGTATCCTGGTCACGTCGTTTAACTTGTTCCTCTGTCCCCTGTATTTGCTCTGCATGGGCAGTTGAATCTTGAGGCGTGGTCAGATTCAGGTTCAGTGTCCTCAGCAAATGTACTTTCAGGTGGTGCTGGGTGTTTCCCCCTTCAGGGGGTTCCCAGTGTACCGCCTGGACAATTCCAAGGTAGGGGCAGAGGTCAACGGGAGACAAAGACTGGCCTGATCAATGACAAGCAGTTTATAGCCACCTGGGGACACCTATATCCCCTCCCCCAGCACGTTGGGACACCTCAGCCCACGTCCTGGGACAGTTAACATTCATCATTAATAATGAAAGTGGAAACTAGGAGATTTCATAGTTGTGTGAGGTAATTAAATTATTTCACAAATCTAGTCACACTTGATTATTTCCACGTTTCCCACCAAACATGCCTCTCCCTCCTTTGCTGCCATCCTGGGCTCTCAGCTGGGTCATTGTGGGGGCTTCACAAGGGCTGCCCGTCTTTGAGAAACAGCAAAAAAGATGGGGTTCCCCATCCAAGCTCCCCTCTTCTGCTAAATGGAAGCACCTTCTCCCAAGAGAGCAGACGGAGTACAGCAGCATTTGCATTTCCAGCCCAGGGTGGACTGGGTTTGCTACTTTTCCCCCTATAAATCATGTCGCTTCCAAGTTTTGTTGTATGGGGTGGTGGGAGGCGAGAAGGGGAACAGAAAAATTGCTTCCATTAAATTGATGCCAGTAGTGCTCCTGGCAAGGAGAGAATGAGGGAAAGTGGGGAGCACTGGAACTAATGGTTTGCCTGACATTTTGTGTCAGGTGCTAGGGGACGGCTAGAAGGAAAGGAGCTGGCTCTGCCCCACCCCAGGGCCTTTTGTTTGGGTCCAAGTACCTGGTGGGGGTCCCTGAAGAGCTGGGCCAGGATGACATTTTATCCCCTAAAGACAGTCTGGGGACTCTGTGTGCCACCTAAAGGACTGAATGGCTGGTACCCAGCTCAGGCAGATCAGACATTTTTCTGTGCATCTTGCAGTGCATTTCAGGGCTAGAGAGCACAAACTTCTTAGCCAAGCTGCCTGTCTCCAAATCCTTGCTCTGCCCACTTTCCTACCTGTGTGACCTTGGGCAACTCTTGACCTTTCTGTGCCTCAGTTTGCTCCTCTGGGAAGCAGAGATGGTAACTGCACCTACCAGTGATGTGCTGGAGAGGCTCATACGGTGAAATCTGCCATAGTGGGAGTGTTTACACCACAGAAATTGGCAGACACCACAAATCAGGGCCTTTCTTTATTTCCAGCAGAAGCGAGTTGTTAAACCTTTACCAGCACATTGCTGCACCTACCTCGCAAGGCTTTTGTGAGGATTTTTAGACCCAGTACGTGTAAAGCGTTTAGAGCGGTGTCGGCACCCTCTAAGCACCCGGCATTCGCTGCTGCTCCTCCTCTTGTTGCTGGTGTTACTGCCATGTGAGAATGCAGGCCCACGGTGGCTACGTTTCCAGTTGTTCCAGAGAAGCTAGACGTCTCAATTTTTATGTAAAATCTCCTGGTTTTTAAATATTTGCTAATGTCAAACTTTTTAAAAATTTTTTTAGAGATAAGATCTTGCTCTGTCACCCAGGCTAGAGTGCAGTGGCGTCATCATAGCTCACTGTAACCTCAGTCTCCCAGGCTCAAGCATTCCTCCCACGTCAGACTCCAGAGTAGCTGGGACACAGGTGCACGCCACCACATCCAGCTGATTTTTTGGTTTTTGTCGTTTAGTTTTTAGTTTTTTTGTCTCGCTATATCGCCCAGGCTGGTCTCAAACTTGTGGCCTCAAGTGATCCTCCCATCTCGGCTTCCCAAAGTCCTGGGGTCACAGTTGTGAGCCACTGCACCTGACCCTGATTTTTAAATAAACCTTGGGTAATATCAAGTATTTTTTAAACCTGAACAAAACAAAGTACATGTGGGATTTGGACCATGGCCCCATGTTTGCAGTCTTGGGTGTAGAGGGCTGGACTCTGAGTGCTGACTACTCTGGGCCTGTTCCCACCTCCCACCTTTGACACACCACCCGCTCCCCTGCCTCTGTGGATCAACAGCCTGCTTGTCCCGTGGGAGCCAGGGCCACTGCTAGAGGGCTAGAGGCCCTCCCCTAGCTCTGCCCTGCAGAATAAATCGCACCCCCCACCCTTCCTCCTCAAAGTGCCACTTGCCTCTGCCCTCTTGCGTGGTCTGACTCTAGGACTTGAGGGCTGAGGCCAAGTCTTATTCATCTCGGCATAGGGCTGTATACATGGAAAATCAGAATGATTAGTAATGATAAAATCAACATCTATTAAGCATCATCTGTTTGCCACACTGTGCGCTAAGCACATGTTATGCATTGTCGCCTGAATCCTGGTAATCTCAGATACGGAAACAGGCACAAAGAAGGCAAGTGGCTGCCCAAGGCTGCAAAGAAGGTGGGGGGTGACTGGGAATCAATGCCAGGCCCTCAGCGCGGAAGCCCGCTCCCGAGAGCTGAGTCCACGGTGAGGACTGGAGCCGGAGAGTTAGAGGCAGCGAGGCCCCGGCCAGGCAGAGCCACGGCGCAGACAGCGGTGCCCGAGCGTCCAGCTGAGGCTCCCACGGGGCTGTCTCCAGCCACACTCCACAGAGACATCCGTAAAGGACGCTGCTATATTTAAAAGCCTGGGCTGGGTGGCACTTCTGTGACATTTGGGTAGCCGCCTCTCCATAAAGGGCACACATGTTCCTTTAGCTTCACTCTTCTGGGCTGGCATTTTGGAGAACTTGCCAGGATCACTGCGAGAGGGGAGACTGCTACCGCCTGGGACCCCATGGGGGGCAAGGCCACCACCACGCATGGCTGAGAGAGCACAGGGCAGTGAGAGCTCAGGGGGCAGCAGGTATCATTGGGGCCTGGCGTGCAGGCTCCAGACAGCCCCCAAGTCTCAGAGCGCACTTGTTGCTGGGGACAGGCTGGGGTGGTTCCTGGCATCACGACCCCCTACCACACTCTGGCGATTTGGTTCCAGCCGTGACAGCTGCCACCTCTCCACGCTCCCCCTGAATGGTGCCAACTTCTCACACACCCTCATCACTCTTTGGCCAGGCCAACCTTATCCCATATTTAACAGTGAGCAAAGCATATCTTTTAACTGCTGGTGTTTTCATACCCCAGCTGGGCCTTGATGTCCCTGCCCTCTGGGACAGGCACTTACTCTTTCATCACGCTCACTGAGTGCCGGCCGGGCTCTGCGCACCGCCGTCCCCTTGTCCAGCGGGGAAGGCGCGGCTCTGGAGGCTCAGGACTCGCCCGCAGCCGCGCAGCCGGGGATCGGCTTGCAGATCTCAGCCGCTCAGACCCAGCTCCAAAGCCCTTGTTCTTCCCAGCCCTTCCTTGAAGCCACAGGCCTTTATTAAGCCCCCCTGCGTACGTTCCCCATGCTGTCCACTCACCCCTCTCTCACCAGATCCCTCCTCGCCCACCGCCCCACCCAAGCACAGGGAATGCTGAGCCCTGCTGGGTCCTTCTCCAGTCGGCCCACGAGTTCGTCGCCACCCAGGAAGGTACAGGTTCATCCGGGTGCTGTAAGCGGCCCTTTTTCCCCAAGCCCAGGTGGGAGTTGAGTTGGAAGGGCCTAACCTGCCCATATGCAGGGTGGGGGCTCTCGTGGAGGTTTTGTTGCAGTTTGGAAAGGCGGTTTGCCAGCCATGGGGGGCGAGGGGGCTGCCTAGAAGCAGAAGTAGGGCCAGGATGGGACCTCCTGCTCCTGTCACTGCCTGTCACTCGGCTGAGAAATCAGTCTTTGAAGATGTGGGAGAGGGGCTGGTGGGCCTCAAGAAGTAGGGGGGAGAACAAAGCAGGGAGAAATGGGGTGTCGGTCTAGGCCAGAGGGAATTGCTAATGCTTACGGAACCCAGGCAGGCCCACACCCCCACTGCAGGTGCCTGGGGGGCCTCAAGGGAAACGCAGACCCTCGGCCTGTCCCAACAGACGGCTGACACCCGGCTCCAGGTGGCCAATGTCGGTGGAAACATGAGCCGAGGGTGGCCAGATCCTTTAATTTCCCAAGAGGAGCCAGCAATTTGGCACTCTTCTGGTTTTTAAATACTGGCTCAATATATATGCACATATTTTCATGCTCACAGTGCTTTATGGAGGTATAATTTACATACAGTAAAATGCGCAAATCTTAAGTGTATAACTTGATGAATTTTGACAGCTCAAATATTTTTAAAACACTGGAGGGTCCAAGAAAATATGTCCATGGGGTGCATCTGGCCCTGGACCCTAGTCTAGCATGCCGTGTGACCCGTGTGAGCCAAGTAGGACGCACACGAACTTGCGCGACCGTATCCCATGGGGAAAGGGACAGGCTTTGGCGCGAACCCAGTGATAATGTATAATCTCATCACTCTCACAGCTAAGGGAACAGGCTGCCACTTGCTGTGTGACTTTGCACAAGTTACTTTACCCCTCCGAAGTCTTGCTTTCCCCATCTGTAAAATGGGAAGATGATGATACTGACCTCACAGAGCTGTTCTGTGGACGGATTTGATTTAAATGAGTTCACGTGAGAAGCACTTAGAACAGTGCCTGGCACGTGGTAACTGCTGTGTATGTGTTCACGGTTGTCTTTTTTTTTTTTAATTAATAGACGCTATTTTTTAGAGCAGTTTTAGGTTTAGAGCGAATTTGAGCAGAAGGTATAGCAAGTTGCTATGTATTCCATCTCCCCCCCATTTCCCCTATTGGTACATTATTATTCACTAAAATCCACACTTTACAAAGAGGTCACTCTTTGTGTTGCGTGGTTCTATGGGCCTGTTTGTCAAATGCATGATGTTGTGTGCCCGCTGTCACAGTAGCATACAGAATGATGTCACTGCCATCAGGAATCTTTATTAGTCCTCACAGCTGCTGCAGAGAAAAGACCCTGTGGCTTATTGAGTAACTTCTGGCAGGCTGGCGGAAGCCCACCGCTTTCTCTCCGACTCAGGGAAGCACACACAGCACATTCAGGTGAGAGAAGGGGATATTTTAGGAGTGAACTTGAGTCCGTTCTAATTTACCCAAAGCAGAAGCCACTCGCCATGTCAGGTGGTGGGGTCACATAAGTTCCAGCCCCAAGTTTCCCTGCCACACAGCTGGCTCTGAGTCCATAGACCACCCACCCCCTCCTGTGTGACTTGGCGTCACCTTCTCAGCCTCTCTGGGCCTCTAGAACAAGAACCATCCTCCTGTCCAGGGCCACCCCTGGGAGAGTTTGGAAGCTCAGATGTGCTAATTCCCGTAAAAGGTCTTTGTAAGCTATAAAAAGCTCTAGATTAAAATTGGAAGGTATTATGATTATAATCAGTTATGCAGAAAAACCGAGCTGTTGGGGAAGCAAGCCCGGCCTTCAGAGGCTGAGCCTGGAGAAGGCAGCCTGGTCGGTTGCACCCGGGATCCACGGCTCGTCCCTCTGGGAGGAGGTAGCCGGAAAGTCAGACGCCCAGCTGGAGCTGCCTTTGCCCAGAGGGCAAGGTCAGACCTGGAGCACCCACTCTGGGGTGCTCCTGGGCGCATAGACGGCCGGCACAGGCTAACGGGCATGAAGCCACGTTTGCATCGACAGCCCCCAAAAAGAGAAAATTGGACACAGAAGTTTCCCGACACCTATGGAAATGAATCTCGGTTGTCCAGCTTCATATACTGGCCACACCCAGGGCAGGGCAGGAAGCATAACTTCTATCCTGCCCTTGTCAAAGAATTGATACCGTTGCTTTTTGGCCCATTGTATGAGCATATTGTTGATTTTTTTTTTAATACCCCAAAGCAAAATTTATTTGTAAGGCACTAAAGAAAGCCTCCTGTCCCTTTTATGCCATGAGCCCTCGGAAGAGAAGTGAAATTGTGTATTCACTGCTTAAAAAAGCCCCAGCTTATACAATTTTAACAATAGAAAAATGATCTTTGTGCTTCGGTGCGTGGATGCTTAGAGGAAAACAGGCAGTCTGTTCAGGTGGCTGGTGAATTACAAATGAGTGGTTCGCCTTTGTTTTGAGTGACAAGCAATTTAAATGCAATCTTATGTGGAGGCCTGGAAATTTTTTTCCCCAGAAGAAAAGAGAGAGAACCAGAGGAGAAGGGGAAAAAAAAAAAAGAGGAAAAAAAGCTTCCTTTTGAACTGAGAGATTATATTAGTTGCCACTGAGCAGAGGTGAGAAGTTAGAACTTCATTTGATAATTATAAAATCAGTAGTTTGTGATTGGACATAATTGATGATTATACTGTTGCTAATAGCAGGCCTGCCAGCCCTCGCTTGTGGGACATTTCATTTTTGCACTGCTTCCAAGCCATGGAAGCCGCCTGGCACGGAGCAGCGCTCCCAGTGTCTCCGGGAGCCTGGCAGAAATGCATTTGGGGCCTGTATTATGTTGGATAAAAAGTGCTCTTAATGCCGACATTTGAAAACACTTTGCTCTGTGCCTTATTTTTAGCCTGGGAATAATTAGAAATATTAGAATAAAATTGTATAGTGTTTCTCTCTGGGCAGGCCTGCCTCTCCGTCAGAGCCCGGGGAGTGGGCTTAGCCTCCTGCTGTCCTTGTTAAAACCCCGGGGGCAGGAAGAGGCTTCACGTGCCTGTCTGTCTGTCTGTCTGTCTTCCTGGTGAATTAGAATCAGTGCACAGTCAAGCCTGGGTCAGAAGGAGCCTTAAGCCTGTAGCCCGGCACCTTCACTTCAGAGATGGGGAAACTGAGCCTCAGAAAGGGGGAGCGACTTGCCCAAGACGGACAGTGATGCGCTCCCAGGTTCAGCCTCTGCCCTGTCCTGCCCTGCTGCTGGCTTCTTTGCCTTCTGTGAGCTCCCCCCGCCCTGCACGCCCCAGAGGGGGAACAAGAACCGGCATTAAGGACACCCCGTCCCCTCCACTGCTCAGCGGTGCTGATTCCGAGACCCTCTGAGCACCACCGCCTCTCACCAGCCTCTGTTTCTTCCAGAATTCCTGCCACATCAGATCCCCCACCCCATCTCTTAGGACCACCACGCCCCACCCTCCCCAGAGCCCAGGACCCACTGGTACAGGGCAGCTGTTCTCAAAGTGTGTTCCACACCAAACCCTCATTTCCAGGTTCATTGCCTGAAGAAAAGCGTTCTTAGTTCCAAATGCATTTGGGAAAACGCTGGGTTAAACCAAGTTGAAGAGGACTTTTTCCTGCAGATCTTGTCAGCGCATCCAACGTGCTCGGATATCGTGTCCACGTCCACGGAGAAAGGGTGTGCAGGCTTGATCACCATAGCGCTTTGAGAAGCAGTTTTCCAGTTGCCAGTTGGGCCCTGCCGTGAGGGTGTCTGTGTGCCGATACCAGCTCTGCCACTGACTCGTTCTCTCATCTTGGCCAAGCGACTTAGCTTCTCTGAACCTCAGTTTCTTCCTCTGTAGAATGGGGGCAGTGATGGCGTTCACACCCTAGAGATATGGGGGGATTCCAAAGGCAAAGCACCGAGCGCAGGGTCAGGCTTTGGTTTCTAGAAGCTGCAACCATTCCTTGTGAAGAACGTGGCACAGAGCAGTTCTCAGCAGCCAGTAGACTCACCGTGCCCTCAGACAGCTCGTGGGAGCTCAGCCTGGGGTGGCGGAGCGGGGGCCAGGGGATCCCAAGTTTCCCGTTTTTAACCACCTGGCAGACAAGAGCTGGGTGGCCAGGACAGGCTTGGCTCCTCCTCTGGCTGTGGCTCTACACCTGTTATGTTCATCCGTGGGGGACCAAACACATTGTCACCCCTTATATCACAGCGGGCCGTGTAAACGCTGCATGCTCCCTCAGACGCTGAGCTATTTCTGACGGTGACCTTCTTGAGGGTGTCTGTAGCTGGCCACCAGCGCTGCCGCCGCCTCCTTCTCCAGATGGCCTTCGGAGATCTTCCGGTTACAACCCAAATCGGTCGTTCTGGACGCTTTTCTGCCGCCCTTCTGCGTGTAGGGCACAGCCATGAGGCAGAAATACATGGCCTTGTATTGAACCCGGCCTTTTCTGGGCACATGGGTGAAATGCATTAGGGTTGCAGCCCTGGGGAGAGACATCCTATGTGGTTAGAAGAAGAAACACCTGATGTATTAGGAAGCTTTTGTCAGCTTCCATAGGACTCTTTGCTACGTATTAGCTCATCCTACCCCAACAGCTTTGTAGGCAGGTGGAGATTACTCTTCCCACTTGATGGATGAGCAAATTGAGGCCAAACTGAACAAGCTTAGTGACATTACGGCCAGTACCGGGTCAGGCTCTGACGCCATCAGGAATTTAAGGCTCTCTACCCACAGGGTCAGTGCTCTGAAATAAGACTGAACAAGGCAGGACATCCAAACAGCTCCTGTCCTCGAGAGTCATGTTTACTTTGGGAAGCCCTAAACGTGAACTGATTCAAACTGAGTGCCATTCCAGGATGCTTTTTGATCTCTGCTTTTGAAAATAGTGTCCAGCCATTAGATGAACCCCTAAAGTAGGGGTCAGCAAACTTTTTTCTGTAAGAGGCCAAATAGCAAACATTTTTAGCTCTGCAGACCACAGGGTTTCTGTCACAGTTACACGACTGTGCCCTTGTAGAGTAAAAGCAGCCACAGACAATAAAAAAACATACAAGAACAGCTGTGGTTGTGTTCCAATAAAACTTTATTTACACAAACAGATGAAGGGCCATAGTTTTACCAACCCTTGAACAATCAGATCATCATTGCCCAGTAGAAATAGAATGTAAACCACACATGTAATTTAAAATTTTCTGGTAGCAACATTTTAAAAAGTAAGAAGAAGCAGGTAAATTTAATTTTAATAATATCTTTTAATTAAACTAATATGGTAATAATGTTACTTCAACATGTAATCAATATTCAAACATATTGGGATATTTTACATTCTAAGACTTAGAAATCCTGTATTTTACACTTACAGCCCGTCTCAGTTCAGAATAGTCACATCTCAAGTGCTCCGTGGCACAGAGGCTGGTGGCTACCGTCTGAGACAGCCCAGCTCCAGGGGGGAAAACCGACATTGTAAGGAGACAGTCTCAGAGAGGAATGACAAACCGTCACAAACTGATAAGTGCTGTGAAGGGAAAGTAGGGAGTGCTGTGGCAGGCATGGGAAAATAGTAAAGGTATCTTCTGGCACTTTCCCCCACCCCTGCTTAGAGTTCCTTTTTAGAAGTCCGTGCCTTTACCCAAACCCCAGCCACCACGCCGGCTCGGCACGGGCAGCCGTGAAAAGGAGCACTGCGCCTTCCTTCCGGCTGATCTTTGACCGTTCTCCATCTCGGGATCGGGAGAGGAATGGCTTTTGTTTCCAGTGATTTTCCTGGGCGCCGGGTTGCCAGCGCCGCAGCTTCTAACCTAGTGCAGCCGTAGATGGCTTTCGAGGCAGCGGCATCCGCATGGGGTCTGAGTGGCCGGCCCCACTGTCTGGGATGGTTTTTCTTTCCAGGGAAAGGGGGCCGGCATCTGGATTCAGAGCAGCAATTTGAGTCCCCAGACCTGGTCTGAATCCTGGCCCTGCCGTTTACTAACTGGGTGACTTTGGGCAAGTGGCTTAACCTCACTGAGCCTCAGTTTACTCGTCTGTGCTATGGGGATAAGGGTGGCGGCAATTCAGTGACCGGTGTGTCTGTGGAAATGGATGATCGTGAATAGAGCATCTGGCACGTGGAGTACGTTCAATGTCATGTTATTATTATTGTTGTTAGGCCATGAGGGATGCCCCCAAACTGAGCGAATTGCCCCCTCCTCACAGTGCTCACAGGAGCCTCCAGAGTTTGCACCTCCTCCCGTGTGGTGGCTCCTCTTGGCTGGAGCTGTGTCTCCCACTCAGCTGCAAGTGCCCAGAGCAGGACCTGTGTCTTGTCCATCTCAGCAAGAATAAAAATCTCTCTACTTGCCTGTGTGGTAATTTTCCCTTTCCCTAGATTCTAGAACATTCTTTCTGCCCTTCCCCCACCAGCTTGCCCTTCTTGGGGTGATAATTCTTAATGTTCCACCACCAAACTGGGTCAGCCTTCCCCCACTTCCACGCCCTCAAGGCCCCCCTGTACTTTCTCTTCCAAGCGTTTAGCACTTCTAATTAGTGAATCATCTGGGAAATGTGACTCAATGTCATTGTCCCTCATGGGCCTGCACGTCCCACAACGGTGGGGTCCAAGTCTGCAATATTCATGTTGGGTTCTCAGTCCTCAGTGCTTGGCACATAGCAGGTGCTTAGGAAATGTTTGTTGAGTGAATAAAAGACTGTCATCCACTCCGGAAGGTGAGAGACCAGGGACTTTCTCAGGATAACAATGAGTGAGATTAAGGAGCTGTTATTTATTTATTTATTTATTTTTGGAGACAGAGTCTCGCTCTGTTGCCTGGGCTAGAGTAAGTGCCGTGGCATCAGCCTAGCTCACAGCAACCTCAAACTCCCAGGCTCAAGCAGTACTTCTGCCTCAGCCTCCCGAGTAGCTGGGACTACAGCCATGCGCCACCAGGCCCGGCTAATTTTTTCTGTATATATTTTTAGTTGTCCAGATAATTTCTTTCTATTTCTAGTAGAGACAGGGTCTCATTGTTGCTCAGGCTGGTCTCGAACTCCTGACCTCGAGCGATCCTCCCACCTCAGCCTCCCAGAGTGCTAGGATTACAGGCGTGAGCCACCACACCCAGCCATAAGGAGCTTTTATAACTGACTTTTTTCCATCACTTGTTAACACGTTCAACATCCACCATACATTTCTCTCCACCTCTCTTACATAAGAAATTCTTTATGGACCTTGTAAAATCTTTGAACCATGCTGTCTAATAGAAATATAATGTGATCCACAGATATAACTTTATATTTTCTAGTAGCCACATTTAAAAAAGTGATTACATATTATCACTTTGATATGTAATCAATATTTAAAAAGTTGATGAACTATTACACTATCTTCTCTTTTTTTCATACTAAGTCTTTAGAATCTGGTACGTATTTTATACTCAGCACATCTTGATTTGGACTCACCATGTTTCACGTGCTCAGGAGCCACACGTGGTTCGTGGCTGCCATATTGAACCAATGTGGTTTTCACATTCTTCTTGCCAGAGCGCACTGCTGCGCATGGAGCGGGCAGCGCCTTTCTCAGGTAATCTTTGTGAGACTCCAGAGACAAGCACAGCTGAGGTCATCACCCAGCACTGGGTAGACCCTGTCATGGTCCCAAGCAAGAGAAAGAGATTGGTTATACCTAGAGGTGATGTACCTATAGGACCTGATGCATGCCAGGAGTTATTCAAAGGGCACTATACATGTGTTAAACCATTCCATTCTCCCAGTGCCCCTTTGAGGGAGGTGGTTGTATTACTTTCACCAGTCTACAAATGGGGATAGAGAGGCCACAGTTTTAAGTGACTACCTGCCCACAGACACACAGCTACTGAGAGGTGGAGCTGGGATTTGAACCCAGGCAGGCTAGCTCCAGGGCCTGTGCCTCAGTTGACCACCTCTGTGAACAGGCTGTCTCAGAAATGGCCTTTGCCGGTGGGGAGGAAAGGAATTATCTAGGTCACAGGTCTTAGAATTGGTGCAACCCCCTTGGATTTGTTCATTCGGCAAATTATGTTGAGCACCTACTGTGCGCCAACAATGCTCTCACAGAGCTTGTTTGAAGGAGAGGAATTCGATAACAGACGCTCCCCTCTTTCTCTTTCAGTGACTCCATCAGCATTTATAAGAAAAGCCCAACTCTGATAGAGGTAGATTGACGAGTAGATGCTCCGAGTAGATTCATCATTTAGGACGTTGGTGCCCAGGGAGCGGTGTGTCGGTGCCGGGGAGAATAAGGCTCATTCCAGTCCAAAGCGGGACACGCAGCCCAGAGCAGCCTTGCAGATGTAGGGATGGTGGCCTGTGGGTGCCAGGAGCTCACTCCACATGTGTGAGGCCCAGGACTCTTCCACTGGGACAAGCCACCAAGAGCCCCAGTCAAGGCGCCTGTGAGGCCAGAGCTCTGGAATTAATGTCCTCCTGCAGAGGGATGAGATGGTGCTGAGTTCTAGAAATTCAGCAGCCGCCGGGCCTTCGAGAGACATCCATCCACACACTGCAGGATGGCATCTGTCTCGCCCACGAGCATCTCAGGAAGTCTCGTTGGCAGAATGAGAAAGATCCCAGAGCAAAGGAATGATGGCAGGAATGTAGCCTGTGCCACTGGGTTATCCTGCCATTCCTTTGTTCATCCAGTCGAAACATTTATCGAGCACGTTCAGTGTGCCAAGAACTGTTTCCCATAACCCTGCTACCCTCCAGTGCTTCTGGAAGCTCTTTGATATCTTACAAGAGCTTTACAGTTTCTCCTTAATTTTCAGTGGCAAGTAATAGTCCCCAGATGAGTCCCACTGTCCCCCCCAAAAATGTGCCATATTCGAACTTCCAGCACACCCTTTAATAGCAAGAAGAATAGCCATTCATAACCACTGTGGAGTGGGGAACGGTGGCCCACACCTGTAATCCCGGTGCTTTGGGAGGCTGGGGCAGGGGGATTGCTTGAGCCCAGGAGTTCAAGCCTGCAGTGAGCTATGATAGCCTGGGTGACAGGCTTTTGTGTCTAAATAAATAAATAGTAAAAAAATATATTTTTTTAAATCTGTGTGCTGCCAGGCCCCGGGCTCCATTTAATCCCCAGAGCAGGCCCAGGAGGTAGGTCCTGTCATCCACCCACCGCCCAGCATTCTACAGAGAAGGAAACTAAGGATCAGAGAGGAGCAGTGACCTACCCAAGGTCACACAGCCTGGACACAGTGGAGCTGAGCTGGGCTTTCAACCCAGATTTCCTAACTCCAGAGCCCCTACTTTTAACGTTCATTTCCCTCCACTCCCCCTCTAGTGTTTGCACACATAGAAAATGATCAGATTTGCTTGCAAACCCAGATGCCATGGTTACGCGTGACTCTTTCTCTTGTTTCCAAAGGTGGTGGCCCTTAGTAAGAGAAGTCAGGAGGCGGAGGCTGCTTTTCTGAGTGTTTACAAGCAATTAATTGAAGCACCAGGTAAGAAACTCTTGGGCTCCATAACTGAAAAATGAATGACAAAAAACTGCCATTAAGACTATTACACAGGGACTTCCTTGCAGGGGGCTCTGGGGATAGGCCTGAACTCCTGGGTGAGACTAGGCTATCCATAAATGGGGGGCTGTGTCTGGTGTGACATGTCCCCACATGGCTCCCTTCATCTTGCAGTGTCAGCCAGGAGCCTGCATTGGGGGACTCCTGGTGAGATATCCCACCTGGACCTCCTTGGGGAGCCGGGCGTCTTGCCCACTGGAACCCCCATCCCATTGCCACAGACAACAAAAGGTGCTCTCTGCCAGCAGGTGGCGATGGAGGCAGGCCTGCAAACATTCCCCCAGAACGGCACAGCCAACTGCAAAAACTTAACATTTAGGCTGGGCGCGATGGCTGACGCCTGTAATCCTAGCACTCTGGGAGACCAAGGCAGGAGGATCACTTGAGGCCAGGAATTCAAGACCAGCCTGAGCAAGAGTGAGATCCCATCTCTACAAATAATAGAAAAATTAGCTGGGCGTGGTGGTGTGCGCCTGTAGTCCCAGCCACTAAGGAGACTGAGACGGGAGGATTGCTTAAGCCCAGGAACTTGAGGTTACAATGAGCTATGATGATGCTGCACTCTAGCCCCAGCCACAGAGCAAGAAACTGCCTCAAAAAAACTTGACATCGAGTGAAACTGAGATGCCAAAGAGCACAACTGTATGATTCCATTTACTACTCAAAGTGTGGTCCGTGGGCCAGCAGCATCGGCCACATCTGCAAGCTGGTTAGAAATGCAAAGTCTCAGGCCCCGCCCTAGGCCCACTGATTGAGCCTCTGCATTTTAGCAGCTCCCCACATTCAAGTTTGAGAAGTGCTGGTCTGATGTAGAAGGTACATTTGTTCTATACTCTGCATGTTACAAGCCCGCAGGGAACAGGCCCAACCAGTTCCCTGTCCCTATGGCACAAAGAGGTGAGCCTGATGCACGAGGTCTCACAGCTGGGGAGAGATGTGGCTCAGGTCTTGCCTCATTCAACAGATATTTCCAGAGTGTCTGTTCTGTGTGACAAGCTGGCTACACGTGGAAGGCTGTGTTCGTTTCCTAGGGCTGCTGTAACAAACTACCATGACCTCGATGCCTTAAAACAACAGGGATTTATCCTCTCTCAGTGCTGAAGGCGAATGTCCAAGATCAAGGTGTCAGCGGGGCCGTGTGTGCTCTGAAGTCTCTAGGGGAGGATCCTTCCTTGCCTCTTCTAACTTCTGGTGGCTCCTGGCATCCCTTGGCTTGTGGCCACATGATTCCAGTCTCTGCCTCGGTTGTCACATGGCTCCTCCTCTGTATCTCTGTCTCCTTTCTCCTGCATGGACATTTGCCGTTGGGTTTGGGGCTCACCTGCATAATCCAGACTGATTTTCATCTCAAGGTCCTTAACTTGTTTATATCTGTAAAGACACTTTAAACAAAGTCACATTACAGGTCCCAAAGGTCCGGATGTGGAGGTATCCCCTGGGGGGGCCAGCATTCAGCCATACACAGGCGTCTGCTGCCTGGCCCCATGTGCCACCCGGGTCGCGCACTCACAGGAATCCAGCATGGCTGCCGCGTGCCTCTGCTCAGCAGGGAACATTTTGGCAGCAGGAATGACAGGAGCCGAACAGCACAGCTGTGGGCTCTGTGTTCCCTGTGACCCCATGGCCTGAGGCAGAGATGGGTCATGTGTCCTCAGCCCAAGTCATTATCACCCTCACTGAGGGCCACGCCACATGCATGGCCAAGTGGCACCGTTCCTTGCAGGCTTTTTGCTTATATTAGCTCCACTGTCATCAGTAGTATCTAGAAAAATGCACCTTCTCATTTCCCACCCTTTTCAGTCCTTCAGGTCCCCACTGTCTCAGCGACAAACGACATTGGAAATTGACCCAGTACAGATCCTAGAGATGCCTGGGGGGGGGGGGGGGGCGGGGCCCTCACCAGGCTCCTCCATGGGGCCCCATAGTGCTGCACCTGTAGCACCAGGGGGTAGCACTGAGTCCAGCTTGCGCTTCTCCCTTACTGTGTGACTGTAGATGAATTAAAAATTCACCTTCCTGAGCTTCAGTCTCCTCTTCTGTAAATTGGGAATAATATTAGAACCTGCCTCATTCGGTTGTTGAGAGGCTTCAAGGTGAATGGTACACAGTAGGTGCTTACTAAATGTTAGCTACTCTCATTATCTGGCTTCCCTAGGAGATGTGAAATGCTCAAGCCTGGGACTGAGTCATACTAAATTTGTGTACCCAGGACCCAGTACACAGTAGGCACCTAATAATTGTTGGATATTAGCAATAAGACTCGGCAACAGAAACAGGAAGAAGGGTTATTGCAGCAAAACGATTCTTTCTCGGCTAGAGCCCTCTGCTCGCTTTAGCTAGCATTTATTGGGTGCCTGCTGTGTGCCTGGCACTTGCGAGATGCTGGGAACATAACTGTGAGCCACAGACGCAGACATGCGCTCAGCCCTCAGATGCTCGCATTTGGGTGCAAGAAGCAACCAAATCATTGGTCAGATAAGCTGTCATTGCAAATGCAGGGGACGTGCTTGGGGTGTGGAGGGGCAGACAGACAAACGGAAACAGTGAGAGGGACTTACACCCCTGCCCTCTTAGAAACAAGTCTTCATTTTGGGGGTTCAT
Organism: Varecia variegata; assembly: GCA_028533085.1. Classification (NCBI taxonomy): domain Eukaryota; kingdom Metazoa; phylum Chordata; class Mammalia; order Primates; family Lemuridae; genus Varecia; species Varecia variegata. The sequence continues at coordinate 5,824,175 of CM052452.1, forward strand.
TATGGGACCCTCATCTTTCTGGAGACAAGGCTGTCAAAACATAGTCCCAGGGCCAGCCAAGGGCCATGGGAGCGCCCAAGGTTGGTATGGAGCCTTCTGGAAGGTCCATGTGCCCTCTCACCCCTCTCCCCAAAGCCCAGAGCAGGGAGGTCATCCCAAGCCTGGCGCCGACTCCACGAGTCTAATTTCCCAGCTTCCTCCCCAGGAAGGGAGGGGCGGGGGAGCTGTCCCCAGCTGTCACCGAGCTGGAGAATGAGGAGCCTTAACTGATGGAGACGTACCATACAAACGGCCCCTTTAGGGCCTCTAATTCATTTTCAAGACATTTAAGAATAACAAAATGTTTTAATGATTTCTTAGGGGAATTAGGAAGACATATTTTTGTTCTCATTAAATTTTATCCTCAGATACAAGAACCAAATGTCAGATGTGTTTGGGGCGCTCCGAGCTTCCCTGTTCACCGTCCGCCCCAACCCCCTCCATAAAAATAACACTCCTGGAAAATTTGCCAGCATCCGCTCTGTCCTGTTTTTATATTTCTTGACAGGCAAATTATTTGTTGAAATACTCCCCCCGCCCTAGAAGCCACACAAGTCCTGATTCAACATTTTTGTTTTGAGTGACTGCTGCCAACACAGATCTTTGGCAGAGAATGCGATATAGCGTGATTGCTCAGCAAGTATTTTGATAAGTGTGCAGCCTGTATGTCTGTAATTACGAAAGAAAACCGTAAATCTTTTGGATATTGTTCACACAGATGTGGCGTGAAGTGAGAAAAAAAGCAGTAAAACGTGTTAAAAGCATAATTAATGTCATTGTTGTGGAGGATGATTTGATTTAAACCTCTCTGACTTCTGTATCGGTGACGGCTGATTCCTTTATCGCGCGCATAGAGTCACTAGGTACCGACTGAGGCTTCGGAAAGCTAAGTTGGTAACTGAGTGATTAGTTACATGAAAAAAATGAAAAAAAAAAAAAACAAAACAAGAAAGAGCAAGTGAGAGGGCAAGCAGACCAACATTGCTGAGGAGATAAGACAGAGGTGAGTGCCCAAAAATGGTTGGGGTTTTTTTGTTTTACTTTGGTTTTTCAAAATCTGATCCAGGAGATTGCAATTTGGGGCAGGTGGTTCTCCTCTTGGGGGCAAAGGTGATCAGCAGAGAGAGTGCTTAGATGTCTAGGCCACAGAGTCAGACACACATGGGTGGGACCCTCAGCATGGTGCTTTTGTGCTGTGTGACCTTGGCCGGGGCCTTAACCTCTCTGAGCTCTGGTTTCTGTTTCTTCAGAGAAGGGATAATAATAGAACCTACTGGTCAGTGGACCTGAGGATTTGGTACGCTGTGTGTGAAGGCATTTAGCTGGGTTTAATAACCAGCAGCCCCTTGACATGAGCGTGTAAGAGTTCCAGGAGTTACAAGCATCTGCTGTTGATTACACAAGATCCTGTGAGTTGTTAAGGACATCGGGTAAGCGGTGTAGGCGACGGGGTTATTGAATCTGTGGGATAGGAAAATGCTTTACAATGTTTAAGGTTTTTAAATTTGTCTCCTCAATTATGAAAGTAACATATGCACACTGTCAGCTTCAGAAAATACAGAAAAATAGCAAGAGGAAGGGGAAACAACCTACTAGAAAAGCATTTTGTTGTTTTTCTTTCTGATCTTTTTTCCCTGTGTATTTTTCCAAAACGGTTGCCGACTCTACACGTACCGTTTTGAATCCTGCTTCAGCCAGCGTGAGCATCCATATTTCTTCTGTGTGATTACAGATCCTGAGCAACTTTGGTTCATTGTGTCTGACAGTCTCTTGTGTGGCTGTATTGTAATTTACTGAACCTTCTCCAACACCGGCAGTTAGGGTGCTCAGGAACGCAGAGCTTATTGGTACTGTGCTGTAGTTCTGAGGACGAGGAAGAAAACTTGGAAAGAAAAATATATTGTAGCCATGGTATTGGCCACAAACCCAGGATCAGTGGTCAGAAAGAAGAATTATTTCTTTTTCTCCTGGTTGATTTTATATTGGACTCCTTTATTTACTAGTTCATTGAATATCTTTTTATATGTGTGAAACATTCGTATTTATTCTGCTGTAAATTATGGTTTATATATTCGTAGCCCATTTTTCTATCAGAGAGTGGATTATTTTCTTATTGATTTATAGACACTCTTTGTATATTAGGGATATTAATCTTTGTCCTGGTATGCATGTTTCATATCTTCTCCCCTAGTTTGCCTTTTGTTTCTTAATTTTGCTGATTATGTCCCTTGTATACGGTACATAGCAGGCTTTCAAAAAATATTTGCAGAAAGTAGGGAATCTTAGCAAACTTTTGCTTTATGCCTTCTAAATTTTGTGTCCCTATTTGAAAACACCTTTCTCACCTCAAGGGTATAGTTTATTTTTAGTACTGTTGTGATCTTAATTTTAAAAAATTTAAATCTTTGAACATCTGAAATAGGTCGATGCAAGCAGTGAGGGAGGTTAAGTATCTAGCTTTGTTTATTGTCCCAAATGACTAGTTCTAGCGCCATCTAGTGGATAAGTCACCTTCACAGATACAGGAAATAGAGATTTTCCTGTAATGGGAAACTGTTGTCTCTAATGTGTTGCCCTCGCTTCCTCCCCCTCCCCCTCCCCCTTACCCTCCTCCACGCTTGTGCCTCTCTCAGTCCTGGCAGGGTCAAGGGGGACAACTGAAGGGCAACATAAAACAGTATTTAACCTATAAAGAAGGAAAAGCTCAATGATGTCAAATGTTCCCGAAGATGGCCGAGAACTTTGGAGAGCAGTGTCCCACCATTTCCTGCCACTTCCTCTGCCAGGAACACCCTTTCCCCATGACCACCTGTCTACACTTTACTGCTCCTAGGGGCTCAGAGTTGGAGAAGGGGTTAAATGAACGCGCCTGGCCTGGCTCTAGTATGCAGTAGGTGCCCGATAAAGGGCTGTGCCCTGACTTTCATCAGCTCATTCTCTGAGCACTTACTCTGTGCTGCGCCCCGTGGGAACGCATGCTTGAGTCCTGCCCTGCCCTGCCCTTGGGGACTCTTGAGTCCACCAGGGACAGCATGACCCCAAAACAGACAACCAGAACACACAGCAGAAAACGGGCTCCAAGGAGGGGTGTCTGTGGAGGTGCCTCAGAGAGGGAGGCCTTTGAGTCTGGTTTTAAAGGCTGAGGTGCCTGTACGCGGAGGTCATTTCTGGGTCACTTGCTGTGTGTCGGGCAGCATATTCAGCCCCTCATAGACACAATTCACCGATCACCACATACACCCCTCAGCGGTAAGATCCATCATCCTGCCCCATTATGTGGCTGAGAAAGTGCATGCTCAGAGAGGTCAAGCCACTTGCCCAAGGTCACACAGCAGAAAAGTGATGGAGCCTGAATCTAGACCCCCAGCTCCCACTCACTACCCCAGTTGCAGGGTTAATTTTAAAATCCAAGGAGTTTGGACAAAGGCATTGGAGATTTGAGCTCTAAAAACTGAAAAAAATAGTTAAAAGGTCTTTGCTGCCAGTAGATTGAGAAGTTCCAGGCTGGGAGGATGAGGCCTTTTGCTGAAATGCAGATGTGTTGCCTGAGGAAGAACAAGTTAACCCTTCACCAGCCAGGAGTTCCTGGTCCTCCTGGCCCAGGGCTCCAAACTCGAGGGGCAGAGGAAGGGCAAGTAAGACTCTAGGCTGAAGGACCCTCCTGCAGAGCGCCGGGCCCATCCCATTCTGCCATTTTGCATCCCATATCACATTGACTTCTCTGAGCCTCAGTTTCCCCACGAGTAAAATGTGGATGATAGTCTCCCCTGATGATAGGGGGCATTGGAAGGGTTCAGTGAAAAACAGAGAACACTAAATATGGTGCCTGCACAGAGTCATCGCCCCCTGCAACTCATTCAACAAATACTGAGCACCTGCTGTTTGCCAGGCACTCTGCTCAGCTACAGGGCCACAACGCTGAGCAAAACAGGCGCCGTCCCTGCCCTCCTGGAACTTTCTGTGCAGCCCAGTATATGGGAACTTTGTTTTTATTGTAATGAATGTGGATTTGAGTCCTACCTCTGCTGCTCCCTGGCTGAGTGGCCTTGAGTAACTGGCTCTACCTCTCTGAGCCTCTGTTTTCTCCTTTTAGAAAAGCAAAAGTACCTCCCAGTTTAAGGGACGGTTAAACAAGGTAAGGGGTGCAAACTCCTCAGCGGAGTGTCTGGCACACAGCAAGTGCCCAGTAAACAGGGGCCACTGCGATTGTTGCTGCTGATGCTGGTGGTGGTGTCGTTATTACTACCATCAACACGCAGTGCCAAGAAGGAAGACCTTCCCCATTCGCAGCCCCTCTGTCCCTGCTCTAGCCCAGAGACCCCCGAATCAGCCGGCTCTGGCGATGGAGGGAAGAAGGGGGTGGGCGGAAGCGAGGCTCAGGGCCGCCTATAAGGGCTCCGCGCCCCATCTGCCATCGAAAAGTTGAGATTAAAGGATCAAAGTTAGTCTCACTGCCACCGTCAATAGCCTGAGCCTCCCACCCACACAGTCGCCCGGAGCCCGGGCCCAGATGGGAGAAGGCTTCTGTCTCGGAGATATTTTGGAGGGGCGCGTGCATACTTCTGCATAAATGTGTTTCTAAACAGCCTCTCGGACAGCCTTTCCGGCTCCAGCTTTCCTAAAAAAGCTCCGAATGCCACTTTCCTTCAGATGGACATAGTGGGAGGATACAGACAGCTTTTCCTAGAGTCCCCAAACTCGCCCCCCCCCCTACAACTTTTCTTAAAAACACCAACAGCGTCAGCTAGTGGCGGAAGATGGAATAGACGGTGTCTTACCCACTCCCGGCAGCGCCTTTGGAAAGCATGGCATGGTGTTAAAATATTAGAAATTCCGTGGCTGTGTTCTGTAGGGGCTCGGATCGAATGAAACCAGAGTGAATTAGTCATTTTATCAAGCAGCTTATGGTTGACGGCTGTAAGGCAAAGGTGGCTCCGCTTCCCAAAAACATCCCAGCTCCCTGCATGCCCACCGGGACCTGCCCCCGCTGATGGTTCATAGTGGATCTTCTGTGTCTGCCTGTGTTCTCAAACCAGTCAGATACTTCAGATCTGAAGTCTGCAAATCCAGGCTGGATCTAAGGCTGTTTGATTCCCACTGCCAGTGCCCCGTCTATATGTGGCAGGAGTGAGCGGGGGACATAAAGTCCTGCTCATGTCTCTCGGCAGCACTGGCAGCTCTTGGCAGCTGCGTGTGTTGGCTGGAAGGTTTCTGATGGACGCACTGAACCCTATAGAAAGCTGGGTCACTGGCTCCAAGCAAGGATTTGCACACATGCTCTGTCCCCTCTCCTTGATACCAAGATAGGAGACTTGCCAGACATCGGAAGGTGACATGAGTGGTTCTGGAGGTTGAGGGCTTGGTGGCACCCAGTGTTTCCCCAAGTGGGGTCGCCTGATGATAGGCGGCAGCCTAGGTGTATCTGGGCACAAGACTGAAACTCTGAACACATGGCAGAAGGTGACAGCTGTCACCTTTCTGCTTCCTTCCATATAAAGTCTCAGTCAGGGGCTAGAGCATCTTCAACACCTACATACAGTACCTGCACATCTCCCCTTTGAACCAAGGGAGAGCTGGCCCAGGCTCAAGGTCTTGGGCAGGCAATGGGGTCTAACTAGAATTTAATAATATCAGTTTTCCTTTGTGTGTGCACACATGTTTATTTTTATGCCTAAAGTACCTTCTGTTTGTGATACAAGGTCCCAATTTTCTATTTACAGTAGCAAAACAAAACATACCTTTGAAGTTAAGTTTTTAACAACTGGGTCAGCTAAGGGCAAACGTCAAGTTGGTCACCGTTTGGGGACATGAGGATGCAGCAGAGATTATGAAGCGAGTTCATCAGCGTCTGCATTTGGGCTGTGCTGGCTGAAAGGAGAGGCCTGGGTTCAAATCCAGCTCTGCCTTTTTCTTGCTCAGTGACCTTCTGCACGTGGCTTTCCTTTGCTGGGCTTCCATGTTCTCAGCTGGATAATGGGGGTGATGGTGGTGTCTCATACGGCTGCTTCAGTAAATAAACGAGATCTGAATACATGCAAGGTGCCTGGCACATGCGGGTGGAGGTCCCGAAATTCAAGTTCCTCAGCTCTTGGCTCCAGATACTGGGGGGGTTCCCGTCCGCCCCATGCCCAGCCTCACGGGCCACCGCCCACTGTGAACCCAGCCAGCGCCCTCGGCCACAGCGCCCAGCCCAGCCCTCAGGGAGGGAGGGGAAACTGGCCCCACCAGTCGCCTGGGCATCACCAGCCTCTCTGAGCCCCATGTCCTGATCTGTAAAGTGGCTCAGTTGTTGTGAAGATGGAGTGAGCCCGTGTCTCTGGGACAGTAACCCCAGGGGAGTTTGGTCAGACAGGGCAGTCGCTGGTTCCTGATCTGACACGGCTGTTTCTCTGGTATTCCCTTTGTCTAGAATGTCCCCCCCCGCCCCCCCGCTGACTCCCTCATGTCCTTTAGGGCTCTGCTCAGACACCACCTCCTCAGGGAAGCCTTCCCTGACCAGCCTGCCTCGATTAGGACCATACCCCGTAGCGCACACCCGGCCCACCCTGTCCCCAGCCCCTTTGCTTCCCCCCCAAGCCCCTGTCAGTGCCCCTGCCTCACGTGTCCTTTGCCCATTGGTCCCTCTGGAATGTGAGCCCCAGGAGGGCAGAGATTCCCTCCGCATCACTGCTGGAACTCCTCGGCCCAGAGCCTTCCCTGACACGCAGCAGGAGCTTAGGACATCTTTGGCAACTGAAGAAACGATGTCCGACACATAGTAGGTGCTCAGTAAAAACGTACTGCTGCATAAATGACTGCGTTAGAGACTGTCAGCTTCCTGTTGCTACTGTAACTAATTACCACGAACTCAGTGGCTTAAAACACACATTTATGATCTTACACTTCTGGAAGTCAGAAGTCCAACATGGGTCTTGCTGGGCTAAAATCAAAGTGTCAGCCGGGCTGTCTTGCTTCTGGCGGCTCCCAAGGAGAAGCCATTTCCTTGCCTTTTCCCTCGTCTGGAGGCCACCCGCATTCCTCGGTTCACGGCCCCTTCCTCCACCTTCAGAGCCAGCAGTGTAGCAGGTCAGTCGCTCTCTGACTGCAGCCCCACCCATCTGCAACCTCAATTCCCTGTTCCGCGTGACACAACACAGTCACGGCTTCTGGGGGTTAGGACGTGACGTTCTACCTACCACAGAGACACTCCCAGGGAAACCCTGAGACCCGTGGTGCCCAGGCCCCCGATAATTTCACCATGGATCACTCTTTTCAAACAACCCACATTCATTGAGCACCTACTATGTGAAGGGCCAGAGCTGAGCCCCAGAGGAGAAAGATAAGACTTGGGGGAACGAAAACAAGATGCCCCTGTCCCCCATGGCTGTCAGGTTCACTGAGAAACCTCTTCCAAACATTTTAAAGACATTTATTTTGTCATTTCTGTCTTTCAATTTGTGTTTGTGAGGGCAGCAGTGACATTTAGCTGATGCATCGAATGATACCATTGGACAAAGTAAACAGGAAGCCCTTGGGTTTGCCAGCCGCCCCAGCAGAGCATTCTCCACATAGAATTTGGCAGAATCTTCCAGCTGTTCCAATGCTAGTCATTTTTTTTCCTTCCTAACTGCACTCCCAGCAAGGTAGTTCAGGGTGGAGGCTCAGGGATCCACGGATTTCTCCCAGATGGGGAGGTGGGAAGGAGTGAGTTACCCACGTGATGTAAAATCTAGGAACTTGGCATCATCCACTAGGGGAGGAAGTGAAGGGTGGGCAACGCCCAGGGAAGTAAATAATTGTTGCTGTGTACGTTTCAGAGCAGGCAACTCCACCCACAGCCCAGTTCCTCAGGAGTTGAAGAAAATGAAAATGCAGGAGGACCAGAGCCCGGGGCCTGCTCCCTCCCCTATGGAATGAGCTTGTCTCCCGGGAAGTAGGGAAGTAGGTTAGACTCGAGTGAGGACTTCCTTCCTATGAGACTTGGAGTCTTGGCAGCTCCTCAGTCCTGCCTCTCACAGTTTGTATCCAGTCCCTTGCCACGTGTTACAGGTTGAACTGTGTCCCCCAGAAAGATACATTGAAGTCCTACCTGTCAGTACCTGTAAATGTGAACTTATTTGGAAATAGAGAGAGAGCCAGCCCTGTGATGGGGACAGAGATTGGAAGATGCGCCTGCAAGCCAACGCTAGAAGCTGGAGAAGGGCCTGGATCCTTCCCTGGAGGCTTGGAGAGAGCGTGGCCCTGTCGACGCCTTGATTTCAGATCTCCAGCCTCCAGAACGCAGTGGATTCATTTCCTAGCGCTGCTTTCCCAGATTACCACATTCTGGGTGGCTTAAAACAATGGAAATTTATTCTCTCAGTTCTGGAGTCAAGAAGCCCAAAATCAAAGTGTTGGCAGGATCGGTTCCTTCTGGAGACTCTGAGGGATAAACTGTCGTGGCCTCTTTCCTAGCTGCGGGTGGCTGCCAGCAGTCCTTGGTGTTCCTTGGCCCCTAGATGCGTCGTTTCCATCTCTGCCTCCATCTCCACATGGCCCTTTCTGTGTCTGTGTCCTTTCCTCTTCTTGTAAGGACACCAGTCATTGGATTAGGCCCCACCCTACTCCAGCGTGACCTCGTCTTGCCTTGATATCTGCACAGACCCTATTTCTGATAGAGTCGCATTCTCAGGTTCCACAGCGCATGAATTTGAGGGGTCAGTGTTCAGCCCAGTGCATCACGTCCCCCCAGTGCTTCCTGGCTAACTCCTGGGTCCGAGCACTGCTCCCGCTTCTGCCACCACTCTGGCTGCAGCCACCTCACAGCTGCCTGGACTGGTGCAGTAGCCCCTGTCTGGCACCCTCTACAGCCCGATTTTCACATTGCAGCTCAGATAGGCAGATTAGAACGTGTCACTTCCTACTGCCCATTGGATGAATCCCCATCTACGTCATCAAGGGAGGGGCTTTGGGATCTCCCTGCCCGCCCATCCCCCATGTCCCCCACCTCCACTCCAGCCCCTGGGGCCTGGTGTCACGTCCTCCGATGCTGCGACACTTTTCACGGATTCCTTCCAGCCACCAGCCTGTTGCACAAGCAGTGCCCTCCACTTGAAACTCTCTTCCCACAGGTCCTCCCTGATCCCCCGCCCCAAGGTGCGTCCAGATCCCCTCTAGGCTCTGTGTTGATAAAAACATCCTCTGTGGTCCCTCTGAGCACCCTTGTAAGGAGCAGCATCTGTCACCCTCACTGGGATGTGAGCTGCACAAGGACAGGCTGTTGTCCATGTCATTCACCATTGTGCCCCCTGACAGATGCTCAACCCATGCTGAGTAAAGCAGGTGCAAGGACTCCAGGTTCCCCGGCGAGCTCTGCCTGCTTCAGACTTGTCCCTGCAGAATGTCCCAGCACCATTCCATGGGCTTCACTCCCATAGGGGAGCGACTGTGTTTATCCCCATTTTGCAGATGGGAAAACTGAGGCTCTGAGGGGGGAAGAGAAGTAGTTATGTGTTTGGATCCTCTGGGAGGCAGATGCCAAGACGGCGTGAGACGTGCAACGATGTATTAGGGAGACCCATGAAGGATAAAGGGGAGGGCGTGGGAGGAGACGGGGACACAGGTCTGGCACCTGGGAGGGAGAGGAGGAGGAGGGAGGACGGGAGGATGGCCTCAGACTGCGGCACACTCTGGGAAGGTCTCAGCCAGGCTGATAGGGAGCCCCAGGGCAAGTCGTCAGCTCGGGCTGCCATAAAGAAGCACCGCATCTGGGCGGCTTAAACAGGAGAATTTATTTTCCCGCAGTTTGGGAGGCTGGAAGTCCAAGATCAAGGTGCCTTTAAGGTTGCTTTCCGGTGGAGCCTCTTTTCCTGGCTTGCAGATGACCACCTTCTCCCTGTGTCCTCACACGGCCTTGGCTGTTTGTGCACAGAGGGAGATCGTTGGTGTTTCTTCCTCTTCTAAGGACGCCTGTCCGGTTGGTTTTGGACCCCACCTGTATGACCTCATTGAACCTTAATCACCTCCTTAAAGACCCTGTCTCCAAACACAGGCACGTTGGGGGTCAGGGCTTCAGCTTACGAGTTGGGGGGTGCAGGGTCACGATTCAGTCCACGATACGACTGCCTGTTCCAGCGTCGGGCAGGACTAGCCCGCCGTGCTGTCCTTGGCTGGGAAGTTGCAGCAGCCCAGAGGTTCTGTCTGGAAGGGAGAGCGGAGTGGCGTGCTCCGTGGCGTGGCCGCTGCAGTCACATAACAGCAGCGCGCACTTGGGGCCTGCCAGGCGCTGGGCACCGCAGTAGAGGCTCCATGTGCTCTCACATCCCCGCACAGCCCTGCGTGGGGAGACTGAGGCACAGGGGCCCTACGTGACTTCCCATGATGGTGGTACAGCCCGGATTTGCCCTCCAGCCTGGCCCTTCTCCCTTTCTCTCCGGATGGCTTTGGGAATTTGGGGCATTTGCAGTGTTCGCGCCTCTTGTATCAAGTTCAACTGTGAAAGTGTTTAATAATCACCTTCCCTGAACATCCCAGCTCTGAGGGATAGGCCTAGGGCCAAAAGTGCTCACCTCAGCAGAACCCTGCCCCTATTTGTTGATGCCCAATGTTGAGTGTGTGCCTGGGACATGCTTGTAATAGGAATTTGGACAGGAGAGCCCAGAGAGGTCAGTGGGTTGTCTGAGGTCACACAGCAAGCCGACAGAACCAAGGAGAGCCCTCGGGCCCCTGCTTCTGGCCTAATAGTAAGAAATGAAGGCCCCCTGTGCCCCATCTCAAACCAGCCTGGCCCAAGAGACAAAGCCGGGCAATACCACAGCAGAGCTGGGACGTGAGAGTTGGTCCCCTCCAGCCTCCCTGAGAATAATCCTGCTATCCTTTACTGAGTACTCATATCCCTTTATTGTGTGGCCCAGTTTTTACCCAGCCTTGAAGTGAACCTATTGGACCAGTGATTTCTTGGGCTCCCTTGGTTAAAATTCAGCAGGTGTGTCATTCAGGGTTCTTTAGTGACATGCAGCAGAAGCCAACTCTGGCAAAGCTAGTAAGCAGGAGAAGAATTTATTAGCAGACCCGGGGCGGGGAGAATGGCGAGAACACCTGCTCAGACGGGCCAGAGCAGCGCGAGCTGCACAGAGGGATTCAAATTCCCAGGGCAGAGCATCTGATTGGCCAGCCTGAGTCAGGTGACCCTCCTTGCCAGGGGAAGGCAAGACATCTTGATTGACAGCCCCTTGGGAAGCTAAGAGGAAGTCACAACCCCACGTCCACCCTGGCCTACAGATCTAACAGCTGAGCCATGCGGGACACCCACTTGCGTCCTGAAAAGACCGAGACTGACACACAAACCGTCCACGCAGGAATCTTTAGGACTGAGACCGAAGGATGTGTGACACATTCCCCAGGGGACTCTGATGTGCCCCCTGCTGAAGAGCCAGCAGGGTCACTCGAGGACCCCGAGTGTCGTGGTGCAGAGTGAATGGATTCTGATCCCTGCTTTGGCTCCTGGGATTCAATTACGACCTGATTTTGGCTGAGGTGTCTGATTGCCACCCTCCCGCCACCTCTCCCTCGGATCAGGGAACCAGGAGGCAGCAGAGTCTGGGAGGAAAAGGCCCAAGGGCCCGTCTCAGCCCTGCCACCGACTCCGACAGACTTCAGGGACATCACTGGACCCCACTGCGTACTGGGTTTGGGGGGATGTTGGACAAATTGATCTGATATGTCCCTCCCCAGTACGACTTTCTAAGCTGGAATCTTTGGGTCCCAGAATGAAGTTAGTTCAAAGCAAGATTATTGGATTCTGGGTCTTTTGGGGACTGATAAAAACATGGGAATCCATAGCCTGTCCCCGAGACTCCACAGCGTCACCTCGTGGACAGCAGCTCCCGGAATGCCAGGAGCCTGGTGCTCTGGCTTTTCTTAGGGCACCAGCAGCAGCCCGCACGTAGCGAGCCCTGCTCTGTGCCTAGCGCCGTGCAGGTCTCTGCACAGCTTCTCTCCCCCGTCCTCGCCACACCCCCCACACGCGGCCCCATTTTACAGATGAGGAAACGGAGGCTCCACGAGGTTAACTAACGTGGCCAGTTGGAGTCGAGTGGGCATGCGCTCCGTAAGTCATATTGGCTCTCTCGGGATCTTTCTTCATCTTCCCGATAATTCCTGGGAAGTAGGAACTGTTATATTTTTCCCATTTTATAAATGAGGAAACTGAGGTTCAAAACCCCATGAGATTTGGACCCAGAGCTGGACTTTAGATGCCGTGAGCTTAACAACTAGGTTCTGCACTGTGTCGCCAACCGGCCACCTGAGGCCAGCTTCCCCAGGACAGCACTCAGCCAGCAGGGAGCGACCGGCAGGCCTCAGAGCAGAAGGAAACATCGATACCTAATCCCTGTAAATGGGGTGAGTGACAGACATCCTTTATCACCGAGCGGGGTCGTTTGGCTTGGACGGGCTCGCGGCCAGCCGGGGCCCCGGGCCACGAGCCGATCCTCCCCTCCTCGGAAGCAGGGCAGGCCCTCCGTGGCCTGCGTGGAGCTGCGGCCTCCCGTGTTTATCTAACTTCCCTGACCCCGGCGAGCGCGCCTTGCCTTTTTCTTCCTTTCTCAAAAACCAGGACACAATAGGAAGCGTTTCCTTGAACTTATTAAAAAATCCAGACTTGTAAATTAATTTGTTCGTGTTGTACAAAGGCAGTGCAGATGGACTCATTAGCATGCACACAACAAATAATTATAGATGAATTTTTAGCTGGCCTGCCTAATGCGCTTGCTGGGTTAATTATGTCAATGTATAATTACATCAGCCCGGGGAGACATAATGGCATACCCTGCTGAGCAGGCCCTGCCTAATGACGGGGCGTGGGGGCTGCTGACAGAGGAGCGCTGCCGCGGCGTCCCCGCGCACCTGCTTACCTCGGCACAGGCGCCCCTTGTCCAAGCCTCCCGCCACCGAAGCAGGCGGTGGCAGGATAAATCGGAGAGGCCGCCTCATTCCAGCCAGACCTGAAGGTCCCGTCTACAGGCACTGCCCCGTCTCCTCCATGAGCAAATATTTACGGGGTGGGATTGTGTGTCAGGCTGTGTGCCAGGGACAAGGGGTCTGGTGGCAGGGAGGAGGGGAGGCAAAAACAGGTGCTGTCCCGGCCCTCCTGTGGAGTTCTTGGTCCCGTGAGTGTTGATCGGGTAGGCCTGCAAATGAACGCACGTTGTAGCTGCAGCAGGCGCAGTGAGGGAAAGGCAGGCAGTGCACATCGGAGGGCCGACTAGTCAAGGAGGGCTTCCTGGAAGGGGTGGCGTTGGAGTTGCAATATGGAAGATGAGTATTCACTAGCTGAAAGGAGTAAGTGAGGAAAGGGTGTTCCTGGCAGAGGCTCCTAGACAAAGGCCCTGAGGTGGGAAGGCACCCATCAGGGACTGAGAAGGAATCCAGCGTGGCTGGAGCTCAAAAAACAGGAACAGCAATGGCTTCTGTTTGTCCTCAGCTGATCATCATCACAGCCCTATGCAGTTGCTACTTTTATTGTGGGGCACAGAGAGGTAGAGTTGCTTGCCAAGGTTGCACAGCTTCCCAAGAAGCAAGTATGGATTGGACCATGCTTCAGGGATGTCTGACTCATAGTCCATGCTCTTAATCCTTCTCCGGCCCAGCAGGGACAGCGAGTGTCCAAGCGCACGCTGGCAGGAGACTCCAGGGAAGTGATCAGGAGGCGAGGGCTCCAGTTACATTAGAAAGAACTGGACCAGACCCCAGGCCCCTTGGTCTGGGCACAGGACCTGGCTTTCCTGGGCCCCAGGGACACTGGCGCTGCTGGGGCTGGGATGTGCACACACCAGGACAGGACATTTTTGTGGTATCGGGGCAAGAGACCCAGAGCCTGGTCTCACCTTCACCCTGCAGAGGTCACCTGGCTTCTCTGAGCCTCAGTTTCCTCACCCGTGAGAATGAGTTGGATCCAAACTGGCCTCCAGGGGACTCTGTGAGGATCATGGGAGCCCCTTCCTCTGGGTGAGCTTTTATCCTGGAAGGTGCCTCACCGGCCCCTGGAATTGTCCAGGTGTTACTAGTACCTGCCCTGGGTAGGGGGCGGGGGTTGGGGAATGTGTCCTGGAGGAAGTGGGCTGGGCTCCAGAGTGGAAGGAGGAGGACGTGCTTGCTGGGCGAAGGGTGGGGAGAGGGAACCAAATTCCACCTTCCGCACCTTTTGGCGACTGGGCAGTTGGCAGACATCTTCCCCCCAGGTGTATGTTTTGCCCCCCCAGAAAAGCCGTCATGTAACCCATGGTGCACGTCATAAACGATGGTGTGCTTGGCCAGGTTGGCTGAGAATCGGCCTCAGAGGACTATGCGCATGAGGATGTCACGGGGAAACAGGGAGGGACACAGCCGGGCAGCATCCCGGACCCCACGCGGGCTGAGTGAGGCCATGGGGGCGTCCTTGAGCTGGAGTTGGCCCTCAGAGCAGTCCTGCCTCAGTATCCCCGCTGCACGCAGGAGGAGGAGGCTGTGGGAGGGGTGGCCTCAGAGTGATGGACCTCAGAGCATGGCACCTGGGTCCCTGCTCAGTGACGCTCACTCTGGCCAGAGCTCTGCAAGGCACGGACTCATGGCTGCCACAGGTGGCATCATAGAATTGAGAAATGCAGTTATTGTGACAGTTATTATTGTTTTTATTCCCATCTGGGCAGGACACTCACCCCATGGGGGCGGCACGAGCTCCCTCCTCCCTTGTAAAGCAGAAAGTCCACGTTGCTCCCCGTAAGCCACCAGGGTGACTCCAGGCGGCTCTTGGGGATGTTCCCCGCAGCTCGCCAGGGAGGGACCCGCAGCCTCAGGCTGGGCGTCCCATCCACAGGGCCCTCAGCACCCCACCTCCTCTCTCTGCACAGACCCCGTGCCTGTGTTTGAAGCGGTGCGCAGCCTAGACGACAGACTGCAGCCCCCCGGCTTCAACCCCAGTGGGCAGCCCCGGCGAGACCTCCACGCGTCGTGGAAGAGGAACCCCGAGCTCCTCGGCCCCAAAGGTACTGCTGAGGCTGCGCGGGATTCTGTGACAAATGACCAGGCAGCGGGTCTTCAGCAGGCGAACTCGGCCGCCCTTGGCATGGACGGGGTGGGGGCAGAGAACTGGGCTTTATCGTTTTTGGTGAGGGGTGGGTAGGGTAGATGAACCCCAAAGCTCAGAAAGAATGTGGAGGTCACACTGAGGTTTGTGGGGTGCAAGCCGGGAAGTGGCATACATCGCTTCCACCCACATCCCTCTGGCCAAAGCGCAGGGGTGTGGCAGCACCCCACTGCAAAGGAGCCTGGGAAATGCGGTCTGGCCGTGTGGCCCGGAGGAGAGGGACTCGGGATGGCGGGACACACAGCAGGCACAGGTGTAGGGAGAGATGAGCTGGAGCCTTAAGAATACCTGAGCCGATGGCAGGTTCTAGATGACATCCGTTTTTCCTTTCTGCCTCTGGCCTGGGAGCTTATGGTTGTGGGCGCTTAGAGACCCTGAATCTTAGTGTTGGGGCCTAAGGGGGGGATATGTGGTTGTGCCTTTGACCCTCTAAGCTTGGGACTAATGACAGACCAGTGGTGGAGGTCAGAGCCTGATGTCCACAGAGCAAGACAGGAGACCGGACGCGGGGCCACACGAGCTCCTCACTGTCGCCCCCAGGACCCTGGGGCAGCACTGGAGGGTGGGACAGCACAGCCTCCCTCGGAAAGACGGCCTGTAACAGCACAGAACCGGAACAGGCCAAACGCCCCATGACAAGAGACCAGACAGGCAAATGGCATCTTCACACGGTGGAATCCTAGTCGGCCGTCACAGTGAACGCACGACAGCTACGCTCGCAACAGATGAATCTTCGGGACTAGAGGACCTCATTGAGCACAGCGCCCTTTCAACAAAAATCAAGAAAGTGGCAGAGCTAAAAATACAGCATTTCGGTGTACATATATGGCGATAAAAACTTTTTAAAGCAAGGGAACGAGGAACGAGACTCAGCGAGGCGGTCACCCCAGTGGGTGAGTCAGGGCTCGGCAGTGGGACAAGCAAGCGTGCAGGGAAGGCCATCGGCCACATCCGATTGCTGGGAGCTCGTTGAGCTGCACACCAGGCACTGTCTCGGGCTCGGGGACAGCTGGGAGTGAAATAAATGAAAATGCCACCTCACGGTGGTGACTTTCTAGAAGGGGAGACTGATGTTGACAAACGATGAGTCAATATGTGGTCCGTCAGCTGCTGAGAAAACTCAGCCCAGTTCAGGTTCCCGCCCTGAGTGGCCGGTCTGAGTGCCCTTGTCCCCCATGGTGACTTCAGTGTTCATCCCCAGGACGAGCCGCCTCAGGGCCTGCCCGGGTGGAAGTGACAGGGGCCTGCCCCATGGTTGCACCTGCAAGTGAGGAGCGGGTGACTGAGGGGCCGTGTGTGCCCCCAACGGTGGGGACAGGAAAACAGTCTGGTGTCCGCTCAGTGAGTTAAACACAGACCTGCCGTGTGGCCCAGCGATGCCACTCCTAGGTCTGTCCCCGAAGAACTGAAAACTGCTCCACCAAAAACTCTGGGAATGTGCACAGCAGTGCCGTTCACAGTGACCGAAAGGGGACACAAGTCAGACGTCCGTCCACGTGAGTGGATAAACGCGGTGTGGTCTGTCCTACGATGGAGTATCGCATGGGCATGAAGAGTGAAGTTCCTGCAACACGGATGAACCTGAAAACAGCGCGCTGGTGGGAGAGGCCAGGCAGGAGGACGCGTAACGCAGGATCCCACTGAGAGCAATGCCCGGAGCAGGCAAAGCCGTAGAGACAGAACGTGGGTTGGTGGTTACCAGGGGCTGGGGGAGGGGAAGCAGAGGGTTGTTTAGTGGGTGTCGGGTTTCCTTCTGGGGCGACGACAATGTCCTGGAATCAGTGACGGTGATTGCCCAAAATTGTGGCTGTACCAAATATCACTTTAGAATGGTTAAAATGGTGAATTTGATGTTATATATATTTTACCACAATTTTTTAAAAAAATAGTGAGGCAGAGGAGACATGAGCTGGCAAAGGAAGTTTCCAAGGCTGTGGCGACAGGAACTCGACCCTCGTGCAGACTCGGGGCCCAACAGCTGTGCTCCCTGACGCCCACGTTTGGGAAGTTGATGGCAACTGACGATCGATTCGGTTTGCAGAACGCCACTCTGGCTGTCACGTTGCTCTCATCGATGGGTGTTTTTCCCTCTTGTTCTCCCTGCAGAGCAGAGAGAGGGGACGTCGCCTGCCGGGCCCACGCTGACCGAGGGGAGCCGCCTCCCAGGCATTCCTGGGAAAGCCCTCCTGACAGAAACCTTGCTGCAGAGAAATGAGGCGGAGAAACAGAAGTGAGGGAGGCCCGAGGGACCGAGGAACAGGGCAGGGCGGGGCGGACTCCTGGCTGGGAGGTGGGATCCGGACGTCCCCTGCCTGGGCACCGGCCGCAGGGAATCCGGGTGCGGGCTGGAGACCCAGATGCTAGAAGGGGT
Organism: Varecia variegata; assembly: GCA_028533085.1. Classification (NCBI taxonomy): domain Eukaryota; kingdom Metazoa; phylum Chordata; class Mammalia; order Primates; family Lemuridae; genus Varecia; species Varecia variegata. Next base: position 5,841,667 of record CM052452.1, read on the forward strand.
GAGGGCTTCGGACTCCAGGCCTGGGTTGAGTGGCCAGCCCTGGGAAAGTCACATCACCCTTCTGAGCCTCAGTTTCCCCACCTGGCAAATGGGGTTAATGATGGCACATCAGTCAGCATGCTCCGAAGAAACGGAACCAGCAGGGTGGTTTTCTATTAAGAGATGTGTTTGAGGACTTAGCTCACAGGATTATGGGGGCTGGCAAGTCCAAACGCGTAGAGCAGGAGTCAGTGCTGCGGTCTTGAAGCAAAGCGTCGCCTTCCTCACTGTCCCTCCTGAGACCTTCACCTGACTGGGTGGGGCCCACCCGTGTGGTTGCGGATTCACGCCAGCTGATTGTCGGTGTTAGTCACACCTGCGGGTATCTTCCCAGCCACCCCGAAATTAGCACGTGCTTGAATACCTGGGGGCGTGGCCTTGCCAGGGGGACACGACACTGACAGTCACCGGTCATTTATGCTTTCATTCATTCCTACTTCTTCCTTCCTTCATTGCACGTCTGTGGAGCCGCCTGCTGTGCGCCAGGCCCTGTTCTAGGCGCTGGGGAACACGGCAGTGACCACACGGACAAAACTCCCTGCCCCCTGGAGTTTTCTTTCTAGTGAGGAAAACATGGGAATAAACAAGATAAATACCTTGAGCCAGGTGCCATCAGGCCCGGGGGTTGTGTACACCCTCCGCCGCCCAGCGAGGGCCCCTCTCTGCTGAGAGGCTTGGCTCACATCAAGCTGGGCCCGGTGGGTGACTGAGTGTCCACAAGAGAAAGGGGGCACGTGCCTCCCCTGGGACAGTAGCAGTAACCCCGACACTGAGGGAGGACAGGGTGCCCCCGCCACACTGAGCACCCACAGCACCCACTCAGGCAGCTCCCACCAGAAACCCCATTCACAGGTGAGGAAACTGAGGCCCAGGGAAGTCGCTTGTTGCTGGAAATTGTTGCCCCTAAAAATGTTGACAGAATCTTAACAGTCCAGTTGTAATAGGGCAACACAGTCAGCAAAACAGCAGGACGGCCGAGCCCCGAGCGTCCTGTTAAAGGGCTCAGTGAGAAGCCAGGTGCCGATGACAGGGAGCATGTGAGGAAGCGGGACAGGGCCCAGGCGCTGCCTGTCCCGCAGCCACCAGCAGGCCTGGTCTCCCACAGGGGCCTTCAGGAAGTACAGATCACTTTGGCGGCCAGACTGGGGGAGGCAGAGGAGAAAATCAAAGTCCTACATTCAGGTACGTGTCCGGCACAGCCTGGGTCTGCCACGCTCGGGTGTTCTAGAATCAGGAGGGCAGGAGGGAGTCTGGGGAGGGAGAGAGCAGAGCTGCCTCACCCAGCGGGGGCCTGAGCCTCTGTCCCCAGAGGCCGTAGTGCTGTGGAAAGAGGGTTTGAGATAGAATCGAGTCGGGGCAGACGTGGTGCCTACAGGGCCGGGCGGGCAGCGGGGAGGGCTGGGGTCTGGGACAAACTGGAAGAACGGGGCCTCGGCTAAAGCAGGCCTCGCGGTTCCACACGGTTCACACGGCCAAGCCCTGCGCTTGGCCTAGAGAAATCGGAAACCTGGAATTTCACAGAATCTCCCCCTGGCTGTGACATACATGAATCTGTTGGCTTTATTGCTCCTCTGTCCCCTTTGCCTGCCAAGTGGGGACCGCAGGGTGGTTGAGCTCGTGGATGGACAGCCCCACCCGGGGCCTGGAGTGACTGAAGAGTGTGGGGGCTTGCTTGGACCCCAGGCCATGGGGCCAACAGCACCACTGTCCCCGTACCTGGCCTGGGCCCCCTGAGCTTCCTAGACCCTTAGAGAGTCGCCTCACCTGCCCTGCCACCCGGCCACTCCACGTCCTTCCCCCCAGCCCGGACCCCTGCAGGTGCAGGGAACGCACTACCTGTCACCAGGTTTCACTGAGAAAAAGGAGAACGTCTCCCCGACTACCCCGACCCTCACTCCACCTGCCGGGCCGCGGGGGGAGTGGGTTCCACCTCCCTGGGAGGCCCAGCCCCGCCCCACTCGGGCGTGGGGGCCTCACCCGGCTTCTTCTTCCTCTCCCAGCGCTGAAGGCCACGCAGGCAGAGCTGCTAGAGCTGCGGCGGAAATACGACGAGGAGGCGGCGTCCAAGTAAGTGAGCGCCGCGCTGAGGCGGGCCCTTCCCCGCCCCCCGACCTCTCAGGCACGCCTCACCTTTCTGCCTCTCTGCCGGGCCCCCATTTCATCAGGCACCTCTGCTCCTGCCCCCCCGAGGCACACAGCTGCCCTAGTCACTTGCTGTGCCACCCAAGCACCAGGACCTGGTTGAGCCCCCACCTTGCCCCAGCCTCTGGGGCCGTCCCCGGTCCCCAGCTCCACACTCCAACCCTCGGGGGCCAAGTGGCATTCACCTCAGTTACTCTGGACTCAAACGCTTCTTCAGGCTGTGAGAGAGCACTCATTCTGCGAGCACTTGTTGAGCACCTACTGTTTATCCGGTGCTGTGCTGGGTCCCTCGAGGAAACATGAGAAGATGACCCTGTCCTCAGCGGAAGAAAGGAGACAGGCAAAACTGGTGTGGAATGATAAATTCATTCACGTACACTATTGAGCACTTGCTGTATGCCCCGTAGTGTTCTCAGCACATGGTCCTTTATCCAAGGCAGTCAGGGAGCACTCCCTGGAGGAGGTGGCTTTCAGGACGAGAACTAAACCACAAGACGGAGAGGCTGTGAGGAAGCTGGAAAGGGTGCTCCAGTGAGCAGGAAAGGCCTGGGCACAGAAAGGCCCTGAGCATGTGTGGAGTGCGTGTGTGGCCTTTAGTCCCCAAATGTTCCCACAGGCCTCCCGTGTCCCCTACCCCATGCTAGGCAGAGACGAGGCCTGTCCTGAGCCCCTCGGTGCTGGCATCTGGAAGGGGGTGGACAGCACGATAAGCAAGTGCCCCATGGGGTGGTTAACAGAAGCCACCCAGGAGGACACTTTGGAGCTGGGTTTAAAGCCCTGGGCACCCTCTTGAGGAAGACTCCAGGCAGTGGCGCCGCAGGGACGAAGGCCTGGGGGTGTAGCTCTCCAGGGAGTGGCCCCTGCGGAGGTGCAGTGCTGGGGCCTCTTCCCATTTCCCCGCAGCCTGAGTTCTTTCCTCCCCAGCCTGGTTTCTTCCCAGGAGCAAGGGAGGAAGGCAGCGTCCTCCGCCCTCCCTCGGGTTCGGGTTCGGGTTCGGGTTCGGGCGGGGGCTGCTGGGAGCCCTTCCTCAGGGTCTTGTCTTTGTGTCTCAGGGCAGATGAAGTCGGCCTGATCATGACTAACCTGGAGAAAGCTAATCAGGTGAGGAGGCACCGCCGGCAGGTGCCAGGGGCTGCCTCTGCCCCGGGGTGGGGGTCTCGGGCTGGGTGGGCAGGAGGGGCTGAGCTTAATGAAAAGTTACTGAACTGTGCACGTGTGCCTGCGGAGTGCGGGGCCGGGAGGTGTCCAGGACCCTGTCTTTGCCCTCACCGAGCTCTGGAGCAGGCGGGCTGGGGGTGGGGCGCGGACAGACACATCAGAAAATAGAGTGACCCAGGCAGCATCAGACAGGGAGAGGACCTGACCCAGACTACAGGCGTCCTGGAAGACGTCCTAAAGGAAAGGACCAGAAGCTGAGGCCTGAAGGGCGGGCGAGAGAATGCAGAGGGACGGCTAAGGGAATGGCAGGGGCAGAGCCGGGAGCAGGGAGCCCGTGGAGAACAGCCCCGGTGGCCATACAGCAGTAATCCAGAGATCCCGGGCTGAGCTGGGACAGTCCTCGGAGCTGAGGTGGTGACGGGACCTGCCAGAGGCTGCTTCTCTCTCTCCCTCCCCACTCACCTGAGGTCTCCTGCAGCCCCCTCACTCGGTCCCAGTGATGCTGGATGAGCACTGGGTGGACCCTCAGCCTTCCCCGGGGTCCCCAACTTCCAGCCCCAGCCCAGGTCCCAAGTCTCAGTGTTCACGTTACAAGTGGGGTTCCTGCATCCTGCCTTCCTCTGGCTTCAGACGTGTCACCTTCTGGTGGCAGAGTCGAGCAGCACTTTGAAAGGAGGTGAGGCTCAGCCATGGGGACCCATTCTGGAGTGTCATGTGCCCACCATATCTATGCCCCAGTTCCCTGCAATGCCAGCAGCTGGGGGCTGGAGCCAGCAGAGCCTCAAGCCCTCTTCCTGCCTGTGGGGTGGAAGAAGACACCTGTGCACCCCAAAGTCTGCAGGCCACCCTGTGGCAGGGCAGGCACTCGTTTTCCTGGAGGTAGATAAGGTGACCTCTTGGAGGACACTTCGAAGCTGGATTTTATAGTCCTGGCACTATCCCCTTGAAGAAAGAAATCCCGGAGAAGACACAGCAGGGACACAAGCCCAAGGTGTGGCCCTGCGGGCATAGGGCAGGGGCACTCACCCCTCCTGCAGAGGAAGCCTGGGTAAGAGGGTTGGACCTGAGTCCCTGGGAAACCACCAGAGGCCCAGCCTGGCCCACTGTCCCTGCCCCACAGGGGCGGGATTTCCTGCTGGGCCCCTGGGCTGGGCTGGCAGTGCTGAGGCCCCATGAACCCCCACCCCCACCCCCATAGGAGCAGCGTCCCCTGGGAGGGTCAGGAAGCCCAGAGACAGGGCCAGGTAATGGTGGTGATGGTGACCACAGTGGCTTCCCTGGGATTAGCTCACAGTGGGCTCAGCGCCTTGATTTTCATGGTCAGCGTACAGTTAAATAGAATCACTATGATCTGCTTCACCAGCTGAGGGCAAAAATATGGCCACAGCTCTTTTAATTTTTCAAGTAATATACCCTGATGATGTTAATAAAATTAACTGATTATCGACACATTTATATATGTCAGGCACCAAGCTAAGATATCCAGCAAGTTGCATTTTGCCAAATCACTTAATTTTCAAAACAACCCTATGAGATAGTTGTTTTTATTTTTTTAAGAGACAGGGTCTCTCTCTGTTCCCCAGGCTGGCCTGCAGTGGTGTTATCATAGCTCACTGCAACTTTGAACTCTTGCGCTCAAGGGAGCCTCCTGCCTCAGCCTCCTGAGTAGCTGGGACTGCAGGTGTGTGCCACCATACCCAGCTAATTTTTTTTTTTTTTTTTTTTTTTTTTTTGAGACAGAGTCTCACTCTGTTGCCCGGGCTAGAGTGAGTGCCGTGGCGTCCTCCTAGCTCACAGCAACCTCAAACTCCTGGGCTCAAGCGATCCTACTGCCTCAGCCTCCCGAGTAGCTGGGACTACAGGCATGTGCCACCATGCCTGGCTAATTTTTTTCTGTATATTTTTAGTTGGCCAAATAATTTCTTTCTATTTTTAGTAGAGACAGGGTCTCGCTCTTGCTCAGGCTGGTCTCGAACTCCTGAGCTCAAACGATCCGCCCGCCTCAGCCTCCCAAGTGCTAGGATTACAGGCATGAGCCACCGCGCCCGGCCTCCAGCTAATTTTTTAATTTTTGGTAGAGGTGAGATCTCGCTATGTCAACCAGGCTGATCTTGAACTCCTGGCCTCCAGCGATCCTCCCACCTTGGCCTCCCACAGTGCTGGGATTACAGGGATAGTTGCATTCATAATCCCCATTTTATAAATAGGGAAACTGAGGCTAGAGAGGTGAAGTCTCTTGCCCAAGGTCACAAACCAGAAAGTGGCAAAATAGGGATTTCAGCCTGGATTTCTCTCCAAAGCCAGAAGGCTACATTGTTAACATCTGAGCGCTTAATTCCAGGCATTTTTCTTAGAAATTTTTGAAGAGTTAAGATCTACCACAGACCTAGTTTAGTAAACTGCCACGTTCTGATTTTAACTGCTCAAAACCCCTCGCAATAGGTGTTGTCATTGCCCCCATTTCACAAAAGGGAAACTGAGACCAAGGGAGGGGAAGTGACTTGCCCAGGGGCCTGCAACAGCCTGTGGACTGGGAGGCCACTTCTGCATGTGCCCCTTCATGGACTCGTTCCGTACCAGGTGGCATGGGAGCTAGTACAGATTCTTGACTTCTTTTTTTTTGTCTTTTTTTTCCGTTTAGAGACAGAGTCTCTCTCTGTTGCCCAGGCTGGTCTCAAGCTCCTGGCCTCAAGCCATCCTCCCACCCCAGCCTCCCAAAGTGCTGGGATTATAGGCGTGAGCCACCATGCCCAGCTAAATTCTTACCTTCTGGCTAGCCAGGCCTAAAGCTTACACAGCAGGCAGAAGAGCCTAGAAATGTGTGGAAACTTGCCAGTCCCACCATATCGGAAATGTTCTGTTACTGGGGTTCTAAGCACCCTAGGGGAACCCAGAACCTTGTGGAGGGTGGTGTTTCTTCTTCACTTCTCAGGAGTGACACAGGCACAGGGCCTGCTGTTTCTTTTTTCCAGCCCAGAGCTCTGTGACTGGCCTTTGTAGCTCCAGGACCAGGAAAGGAGCACCCCAGGCCCTTGGAGACCTGCCACCCCAGCCCCTGCCTGGGCAGGGTGGGGCCCCTCAGAGCCACGCTCACCCCTGACCACACTCACCCCTTCTCTTCCCCAGCGAGCCGAGGCTGCCCAGCGGGAGGTGGAAAGTCTCCGGGAACAGCTGGCCTCTGTCAACAGCTCCATCCGCCTGGCTTGCTGCTCCCCCCAGGGGCCCAGTGGGGTAAGGATGGGGTTGGGGAGGGGGGGCGTGGCTGAGGGCAGAGGGAAAGATTGCGCAAGGCCGTGTTTGGGGGTATGAACAGGTGGGTGACAATTTTGTAGTTGATCACGTGTGACTGTGTGAAATTGGGAGCGTGAACGTGTGTGGGTCTCTGTGGGCGTACAGCAGACACAGTGTCCTAGCTGTCAGGTCATTGTGTTGGTAAACATAATTGCTGTGGCTCGCTTCACCAGCTGAGGGTAAAATACAGCCCCAATTCTTTAAACCTTTTCAAGCTTAAGTTTTCATGTACCATTTTTTTTTTTTTTTTGAGACAGAGTCTCACTCTGTTGCCCAGAGCTAGAGTGAGTGCCGTGGCATCAGCCTAGCTCACAGCAACCTCAAACTCCTGGGCTCAGGTGATCCTCCTGCCTCAGCCTCCTGAGTAGCTGGGACTACAGGCATGTGCCACCATGCCCGGCTAATTTTTTCTATACATTTTTAGTTTTCCAGCTAATTTCTATTTCTTTTTTCTTTAGTAGAGATGGGGGTCTCGCTCTTGCTCAGGCTGGTCTTAGACTCCTGATCCTCCCGCTTCAGCCTCCCAAGTGAGCCACCGCGCCCGGCCTCCATATACCTTTTTTTTTTTTTTTTTGAGACAGAGTCTCACTCTGTTGCCCGGGCTAGAGTGAGTGCCGTGGCGTCAGCCTAGCTCACAGCAACCTCAAACTCCTGGGCTTAAGCGATCCTACTGCCTCAGCCTCCCAAGTAGCTGGGACTACAGGCATGCGCCACCATGCCCGGCTAATTTTTTCTATATATATTTTAGTTGGCC
>CM052452.1:5849150-5877398 GCA_028533085.1 Varecia variegata
CCATATACCTTTGATTGACAGGAAGCCTAGTCTCTTCCTCTGGAGGCCTCCCTCACCCCCAGTTGTTCACGGATGCCAGGAACTTCGTTCCTGTTGCCAGACACCCAGCAAAGAAATCATGAAGAGTTTGAACAATGCAGTAGCGGTGCAGGTTGGGTGACTACCACCGGGTGGCGCTGTTGAACACTGGTGTCACACAGCTTGGTTTACAGGTGGGATAGCGATGCCCTTGCTGGTCTTCAATCCCTGCCAGGCCTGCAGTGGGGCCACATCCCGAGGTCTGAAGTTTAACACTCACGCTCAGCCACTGGTTCCCAGAGCATGCCAGGGTGATGCCAGTGGAGTTTGCCACCCCAGCCACATGCTACAGAGAGCCAATTTTCAGTCATCAACCCTGAGGTTCCTGTGTTGAGCCTAGTTAGTCAAGTCATCTTTCTCCTTCCTCCTGGTTCCTGTCCCTTTGGGGTCCTGGTATCATTTCCTGCCAAGGGATTTTAATCAGGGCCACCCCAACCTACCCTTCTCTCGTATATTAGCCATCCCCATCCCCACTCTCCCAGAAAGCCTTGGATTCCTTATGTAAATTGGCCTGAGTTCTTTCCAGATCTCTGCATACAGAGGGATTAGACGCATGATTCCTTCTGCAGTAACAGGTCTTCTCCAGGGCAGTCTACACCCATGAATCTGAATTGGCCATCATAACTGTCCCTTCACCTGACACCCTGGCACACAGGCCCGGGTGTCCAGCTCGCTCTTTCTGTTTGAACATTGGAATGCTACAAACAAGTGTTACTGCACGTGTGTGTGTCTACTCCTGACCTTTGGGCAAGTGACCATATCCCTAATCTGACTGTGCCTCAGTGTCCTCATCTGTGCAAGTAGCACCTACCTCATAGAGCTATTGAAAGGATTACGTGTAAATTATCTGAAATGGTACTTGGGTCATAGTATATGCTCAGTAAATACTTGACGCTACTATTAGTAGTAGTACTATGTTTTAGGTGTGTCTGGGGTGTTTTTGCCCATAAGAGCACGTGGCCTCTGAGCATACACATGTCTGTGTGTTTCTTGGAGACGTGCGCATGTGAGTGTGACTCCTTGATGCCTTTGTATTTCTGCATGTGTGCGTGTCAGCATACGTATTCAGGAAGGTATAAGGGCCAGTGTGTGTTGTGACTGTAGCTGTGTCCTGTGTGTCAGCCTGTCCCTGTGTCCCAGGAGACAGCGTATGTGTGTGTCCATGTGCCTGGGTGATTACACAACCCAGAGAGACTGAACACAAGAGAGAGGGGTGTGAGGAGAGAGAGAGCAGGAGAGCTCATGAGGACGCCTCCGAGAGGAATTTGCCAGTGGTTCTTAATTAACCCCCGTGGAACGTGGCAAATGCTTGTGCTAATCAGCCGAGGGAACGTGGCTGGTTTGGGGGGGTGTACATTTCTGAGCACAACAGTGGCGCTTGATGCTAATTAATTTAATGTATTAATGGCATCCGCTTCCTATTTTAATTGGCATTTATCTCCATGGAGAAAGCTGGGGTTGGTAGTAGTGAGTTGTTTTTTGTGTCATTATTGTTGTTTTTGGTTTTATTTTTTTAATGCTTCTTAGATGTATTTGTAACTGAGCCTGAGACCAGCCTGACTTCAGGTCCCTCAAACAGCAACTTGTCCATCTTCATCCAGGACAGGGGTCATTTCCTAAAACCTGGAGTAGCTGTGGGTCTTGGGGCTGTCCACAAATGAGGAGGAGGAAGGAACCACCCATAATGTGGCCTGTGGCTGCACGGTCTCAAGTGGAACGCAGAGGGTCCTGTGTGTCTCTTGTTGCCTAGAATGTGGACGTCCCCCTGGGTCAGGAGCTGGACCTGCTTTAGAAACCAAAACTTTTTTCTGTGCTGTTTCCTCTGCTACAAAAACCCAATCCCCACCACCCAGCTAACTACTTCCTTCTGTTCTTGTTGGTCTTTTTTAATCAGCGTTTTAATCGAGAGTGTAACATACCTAAGGAAAAAGGTACACGTCGTAAGCGTGCAGCACATTGAATTTTTCGATGTGAACACACTCCATACCAGCATCCAGACCAACCAGTTCTCGTTCTGCTTGGGATTCAGGGGTGGGGAGGCCCGGCCCGTGGACCCCTGTCCCATGCCTCTCAGCCCCTCAAAGCCCCTCGTTGTCCCCAGGATAAGGTGAACTTCACGCTGTGCTCGGGCCCTCGGCTGGAGGCAGCGCTGGCCTCCAAGGACAGGGAGATCCTGCGGCTGCTGAAGGATGTGCAGCACCTCCAGAACTCTCTGCAGGAGCTGGAGGAGACCTCCGCCAACCAGATCGCGGACCTGGAGCGGCAGCTCATGGCCAAGTCCGAGGCCATAGAGGTGGGTCTTGGGGGAGGAGGTAGACAGGCAGTAGACAGGTGGGTGTCCCCGGGCAGAAAGATAGCCCCGGCTGGTCCTCTGAGCACACAGAACAACCTCACCATCTTTCTTTGCTCTTCTAGAAGCTGGAAGAGAAGCTCCAGGCACAGTCTGACTATGAAGAAATTAAAACAGAGCTGAGGTACTATGCGGAGTGGGGCTCTACAGACCCCCCATGCTCTTCCCTTGCCGGGTAGCATCGGGGAAGGCAGCAGGGAGCCTTTGACAAAGTTCATCATCTTCCTCCCTCCCACCAGACCCCGCTCTTGTCTCCTCTCCACTGACACCTTGGGTATCAAAACTCAGGCAGGTGCAGTGGCTCACACCTGTAGTCCCAGCTACTCAGGAGGCTGAGGCAGGAGGATCGCTTGAGCCCAGGGAGCTATGATTGGGCCGCTGCACTCCAGCCTGGGTGACAGAGCAAGAACCTGTCTTTAAAAATATAACTGTCCTCAGTCCTTTTTCATCAAGAGCTTCTGTAGGCAAACGTACGAGGTAGAGGTAGCCGCCTTACTATGGGCGTGGTAACTTGGGGGTGATTCATTGCGCACATAAGCTCAAGCCGGCCAGAGTGGGGTCAGTTCAGGCAGCACCGCCCAGGGGAGCCTGAGTGCAGGAATACGTGGGTCCAGGGGAAGGGGGACATTGGTGCCGAGGCAGGGAAGGGGACAGGTCAGTGCCTCTGGCAAGGCCTTTCCTCCAGCCCAGGGCACCCGGCTGAGCTCAGACCTGCTCCGCTTTCTCTGGCAGCATCCTGAAGGCCATGAAGCTGGCTTCCAGCACCTGCAGCCTCCCCCCGGTGAGTGCCCTGCCGCCGTCCCCGCAGGGCGGGCTGCCCAGAGAGCCTTCCGCCTAGCGCGCTCCCTCAGCCCTGCATCTTGTCTCCTCAGTGCATGGCCAAGCCCGACGACTCGCTGCTCATGGCGAAGGAGGCCTTCTTCCCTGCGCAGAAATTCCTCCTGGAAAAGCCCGGTCTCTTGGCCAGCCCTGGTAGGGGAGGACGGTGCTCTCGGGGCTGAGGGGCCGGGGCGGGGGCTGCCGTGGGTCTCTGGCCCGCTCGTGCCCAAGGACTACCACCTTCCACGTGACCGGGGAAGCCATAGAGCGAGTGGGTGCCCGTCCCACAGGGTGTCACCTCCACGCCCATGCTCAAGATCACGCAGCTCACCCTGAGCCTTCCTGAGCAGTGGGGGCTTTACTGAGGAGGTCAGAGGGGACACGGGGCACCCACCTCACACCCCTGACGGCCGACTGCCGGGAACAGCCAGCAGACGTGGCTGGTCTCCCAGAATCACCTTCTCAGCCCCTCACCCCTCTCCCCGCACAGCAGCTCCATGACCTTTTAACCCTGTGACCCCGGGCAAGACCATGCTGCCTCAGTTTCCTCCTCCGCACAGTGGGGTGACCGTGGGGCCCACATCACAGAAATCAGCAGTGGGAACCTCATGGGACAGGATGGGGTGGGCATGGGGCGGGTGCTGGGCCCCTGGCAGGTGCTTAGGCGAGACCCTTGACCCTAGGAGGGGGCCCCCAGAACTGGCATTGTTGGGACAGGCCTGGAAGGCAGGGGCTCGAGAACTGAGGGGGTCATGGGGGCAGAAACAGCCCATGGTGGCACTTCTGGCTGTGGACATCTATAGCACTTCTCCCCACCCCTCCTCCCCGTCTCTCCTCCTCTTCCTCCTCCCTGTCTCTACGCATGTGTCTCTCTCTGTCTCTCTCACATTCTCTCTCTGTTTGCCCATCTCTGTCTTTCTCATTGTTTCTTTATCTCTGTCTCTCTCTCCATTGTCTCTCTGTCCGTCTGTCTGTCTCTCGGTGTTCTAGAGGAGGACCCTTCGGAGGACGATTCTGTCAAGGACTCGCTGGGCACGGAGCAGTCCTACCCCTCCCCGCAGCAGCTCCCACCTCCCCCGGGCCCCGAGGACCCCCTGTCCCCCAGCCCTGGGCAGCCCCTGCTGGGCCCTGGCCTGGGGCCCGATGGCCCACGGACTTTCTCGCTGTCCCCCTTCCCTAGCCTGGCCCCAGGGGAGAGACCGATGATGCCCCCGGCCACCTTCAAGGGAGAGGCAGGTGGCCTGCTGGCGTTCCCTCCCGCCTTCTATGGCGCCAAGCCCCCCACAGCCCCTGCCACCCCAGCCCCTGGCCCCGAGCCACCTGGGGGCCCTGAACCTGCAGACGGTGGTGGGGGCAGCACGGCCGGGGCCGGGACGGAGGAAGAGCAGCTGGACACGGCGGAGATCGCCTTCCAGGTGAAGGAGCAGCTGCTCAAACACAACATCGGCCAGCGGGTGTTTGGCCACTACGTGCTGGGGCTGTCGCAGGGCTCGGTCAGCGAGATCCTGGCCCGGCCCAAGCCCTGGCGCAAGCTCACGGTGAAGGGCAAGGAGCCCTTCATCAAGATGAAGCAGTTCCTGTCGGATGAGCAGAACGTGCTGGCTCTGAGGACCATCCAGGTGCGGCAGCGAGGTGAGAGCCGGCCAAGGGCCCGTCCCCATGTGCGGGGACTTAGGCCTGGCCGTCATGGCCAGGCCCAGGGCACAAGCTCTGGGTTCAAAGCCCAGCTCCACTACCACCCAGCCTTGCTTCTCTGTGCCTCAGTTTCCCCCTCTATAAAGGAAGGAAATACTTCCTTGCCCCCTCCTTCCCTGGGCCCCCCGGGCAGCTGGGGCTGGTGATGGCGGGAAAGGACCTTCAAGCTTCAGCCTGCCCGTTTGTGAGATGCCCCGGCCACCACCAGCCTGGCCAGACCTGACTTTTAGGGTAATCAGTGTGAAGGGTGCTGGTTGTGACCTCATGAGCACCTGAATTTGAACCCCAGCTCTGCCATTCACTCACTGGGTGACCTCAGACAACCCACTTCAGCTGCCCTATGCCTCAGTTTCCCCATCTGTCAGCCTTCTGGCAGTGCCATGAGGATTAAGTAGGTACGAAGCACTGACCAGAGCACCTGGCACATGGTAACTGCTTGAGAACTGTGAGTTGTGGTGATCGTCATTGTCATCATCATCATTATTATTTCCTTATTATTTCAAGCCAGCATTATAGGTTCACAGTTTGTCACACAGACTAAGCAGTGGCCCTGCCACACTCACTGATGGTCTGACCCTCACTCTCTTGACCCTGACGCCCCTCAGGGAGGAGGGGAACAGCCCCGACCCCACCCAGCTCCGGGGACAAGCCCCCAACCTGCGGATCCTGTGACAGATGCCTTCTTGCCTCCCCCAGGCAGTATCACCCCGAGGATCCGCACACCGGAGACGGGCTCAGACGATGCCATCAAGAGCATCTTGGAGCAGGCCAAGAAGGAGATTGAGTCGCAGAAGGGGGGTGAGTGTGGGGGGTGGCCAGTAAGGTGGCAGGGCCCCAGCGCCCGCCCCAGCAGGAGGCGAGGCCTCCTCTACCTTGGTCTACCCAGAGGGCATTCGAAGCAGGTCAGCACCTCCAGAGGCCAGGGGGGAACTTTCTAGAGCACACACGTGGTTGTGACATTGCTCAGAATCCTGCAGCTCCCCACTGCCCTCAAGATAAAATCCCAACTTACCATCAACACCTCCAGGTCATGTTCCCAGCCCCCTCCTGGCCCTCGCACCCCTCACCTGACTGTCTATAGTCAGGCCCAGCCTACGCGACCGTTCCCTGCGCCTCTGATGCCATCCTTGCCCCGGACACCTTTCACCTGGCCAACTCCTGCTCGGACATTATGACTCAACCCAGAAGTCACCTCCTCTAGGGAGCCCCCCACCTCCATCCAGATAGATTGGATGCTGCCCCTCCCTGGTCCCCCCACAATTAGCTACATGCTTCGTGCAGTGGAGCCAGACTGGCTGCACAGTCTGGTCTGCTGTTGATTAGCTGTGTGACCTTGGGCAAGTTACTTAGCGACCGTGTGCCTTCCTCTCCTCATCTTTAAAATGGGAACAGCATTAGCGCTTTCAAGGCTTTGTGGGCATCAGATGAGATCGGGCCTGGCAAGGCACACAGAAGGTGCTCCTGAAAGAACAGCGTCATTACAGCGAATATTACTATTATTACATCTCTTGTTGCTGTCTGCGCTGTTACAAATGACTGCCGGTGTGGCTGTCCCTCCCACTGGTCTTGGGGCTTCTTGCAGCCAGGGGCCGAGTTTGCACCCTCAAACCCGGCACAGCGCAGCTCCACACTGTCCGTGGCGGGCTGAGAACGACGCTGGCTCCACGCTCCGGCTCCACCTTGCAGTGTCTGCTGCCCCCTGGTGGCTGCTCGGAGCAGGTGTCCCAATTCCTGAGCCACCTCCTGTTGCTGCTGGGAGCCGCCTCCTTTCCCGGTGGCCTCCCTCCGGCCTGGTCCCTGGGAGGGGCAGGGGAACAAAGGACTTAACCGGCCGGCCGGGAGCCTGCTCTGCCCTACCTGTGTAATCCCCTGAGCCCCTGCAGCGTTCCTTCTTGGTCAGCTCCAGTGCAAGAGAGATGCAAGACAGAGATGTAATCATGCAGTAAACACCTATTAAACGCCTACTGTGTGCTAGACACAGGTTACAGATCGGGATGAGACGTGATACTGGGGTGTAAAGAACCATGAGAAACAGTGTAGTCTAACTCTCCCACCAAACAGACAGGAAAACCGAGGCCAGAGAGGGAAGACGTGAGTTCATCGTCACACAGAGACAGAAGGAAAACCCAGGTCTCCTGACCTCCTGACCCCGCACCCCACCCTGTGCAGTGTTTTCCCCCGGGCGGGTCACAAACAGGCAGCAGGGAAATGCAAAGGGCACCATCACAGCAGAGGAAAGCATTTGCCACAAGTGGCCCAGCCAGCGGGTTTGCGCTCAGGGTGTGCGAAGAGTTCGGCAGGAGTAAGAGTAGCAGCGTGACCGCCCCACGGCCCGCAGCGCACGTGCTAAGCAGCAGCACGCTAGGCAACCCGGGAGGAAGTGAATGTGGCCGGCTGCGACTCGGGAGCTCTGCTTCTGGGATTGAAGGAAATGTCCAGAATGAGGACGGAGATGTATAAACAGGCTATTGCTGGGCTGCTGTTCGCAGCAGCGACAAACCAGAAACGTGAGTGACCAGCAGTGGGGGATTTGCCATTGGCCATTAAAGATGGAAGAGCTTTTAATGATGGAAAAATGCTCACGTGAATACTAAGTGTGACAAACCAGGCTACGCTTCCACATGTCCAGTGTCACCACGCTGTGCACGCAATGTAGAAAACAGACCGGAAGGAAATATGTGAGGGTGTTGCGTGTGGTTGCCTCTGGCGGGGAGATTAGGGGAAGTTTTATTTTCATCTGAACTTCTTGTGCGTTTTTTTGTGCTCCACAATAGGCAAGTAGGACTTTTTTTTTTAATTGAGGTAAAATTCACATAACGAAATTAACAAGTTTTTGTTGTTGTTTTAAAGACAGGGTCTCACTCTGTCACCCAGGCTGGAGTGCAGTGGTACGATCATAGCTCACTGAAGCTTCAAACTCCTGGGCTCAAATGATCCTCCCACGTCGGCTTCCTGAGTAGCTGGGACTACAGACTCAAGCCACTGCGCCTGGCTGTATTACTTTTTTAATTGGAAAAACAATAAAAATTATTTTGAATGGGTCAGTGAGGGCCCGCCAGGATGGAGACTACACAAAGAGATAAGGGAGAAAGGGTCATGTTGATCTGGCTTGGTCCAGGGCCGGGGAAACCCCAGCATAGGGGAGGCTACTCAGAGGGCAGGGGACTCACCTTTTCATTTACTAATTAATTGTCATTCCTCAGGG
Organism: Varecia variegata; assembly: GCA_028533085.1. NCBI lineage: Eukaryota > Metazoa > Chordata > Mammalia > Primates > Lemuridae > Varecia > Varecia variegata. The sequence goes on from CM052452.1 coordinate 5,857,298, forward strand.
CACTGATCACGCTATCCTTGGTTCATGACACACTGTATGGTTGTTCCCTGCACAGCCCGTGTGTGTATTTATGTATTCATTTATTCATTTAAATAACAGAATGAACCTCTGGGAACCTATTGCTCAACCCAAGATTTAGAAAATTCCCAATAACTTAGATCTTCTGGCATTTCTCTCCCCCATCCACCCCTGACTCCTCTCCCAGAGATACCTTTCATCCTAAATTTTTGTTCTAGGCCAGGTGTGGTGGCTCACGCCTGTAATCCTAGCACTCTGGGAGGCCGAGATGGAAGGATGCTTGAGGTCAGGAGTTCAAGACCAGCCTCAGCAAGAGTGAGACCCTGTCTCTACTAAAAATAGAAAGAAATTAGCTGGACAACTAAAAACAGAAAAAATTACCCAGATGTGGTGGCATGTGCCTATAGTCCCAGCTACTTGGGAGGCTGAGCCAGGAGGATTGCTTAAGCCTAGGAGTTTGAAGTTGCTGTGAGCTAGGCTGACGCCATGGCACTCTAGCCCAGGCAACAGAACAAGACTCTGTCTCCAAAAAAATAAAAGTAATAAAAAGTAATAAATTTTTGTTCTATTGTCCATTTGTAAAAAAGATTTTTACTAAATCACATATTGGGGTTTTGTTTTGTTTTGTTATCTTTTGTTGGGGTTTTTTTTTTTTTTTTGCTTTGGAGCTTTCCAGAAAACATATTGGCTAAGGCAGGAGGATGGCTTGAGCCCAGGAGTTCAAGGTTACAGTGAGCTATGATGAGGCTGCTGCACTCTAGCCTGAGCGACAGAGCAAGACCCCATCTCAAAAAAAAAAAAGAAAATATGTTATACTGTGTGTCATCTTCTGGGACTTGCATTTTTCATAGTATGTTGTTAAGATTCATGCAAAGTGGTGGGGGGAGGGGATCAGAAATTACCTATCACATACAATGTATGCTATTCTGCTGACAGTGACAGGTACAATAAAAGTCCTGACTTCACCACTATACATACTATGCAATTCTTCCATGTAAAAAAAAACCACTTGTACTCCCTAAATCTGTTGAAATTTTTAAGAAAGATTCATGCAAAGGGTGTGGTGGCAAATGCCTTCATCTCAGCTACTCAGGAGGCCGAAGCCAGAGGATCTCTTGAACGCAGGAATTCAAGGCTGCAGTGCGTTATGATCACGCCTGTGAATAGCACTGCACTCCAGCCTGGGCAGCATAGTGAGATCCTATCTCTAAGGAAAAAAAGGTTCATGTATGGTTTTGGGTGAGGACGTCTTTTTCAGTTCCATTGTGTGGCCATAGCATGATTCGTTATCCGTTCTCCTGACCCTGAGATTTGGGTTCATGCCATGGTTCTGCTATTAGAATGAGTGAAGAAGCCTCTTTTATGTGCTGTAGTGTCCTGCGTGTCTTTGAACATCCGCACAGATGGGTCGCAGCATGTGTTTTTGCAGTACATTATCCCTGTGTGCACGGTCTCCACATATACTAAAAATCTCACGGCGCCTGACTTTTGGTGACGCCCTCATACTCTGCCACACTGGTGCATCACAATTCACTTAACCAGCCCCCAGTTGCTGGGCGCAGAGATCACCTCAGCGTTTCGCTGGTGTAAATACTGATGCTGTGAACATCTTTGTCCCTCAAGTCTAGTCCTGACGATGGCCCTCCGGCCGCCTGTCCTCCTACCCGCAGGTGAGCCCAAGAACCTGTCGGCCCCTCTGGGCATCACCAACGGCACAGCCTCCGCCAGCACCTCGGAAGATGCCATCAAGAACATTCTGGAGCAAGCGCGCCGCGAGATGCAAGCGCAGCAGCAGGCCCTGCTGGAGATGGAGGCGGGTCCCCGCGGCCGCTCGGTGCCTCCCTCGCCCCCGGAGCGGCCCTCGCTGGCGGCCGGGAGCCAGAACGGGGCCCCTGCCCACGTCAAGCAGGAGGACGGCAGCGGCGGGGTCGCGGGCGGTGGCGCTGCGCAGACACCCCTCACCGTCCTGTCCCCGGCCGCCTTCGTGCAGAGCATCATCCGCAAAGTCAAGTCGGAGATCGGCGACGCCGGCTACTTCGACCATCACTGGGCCTCGGACCGCGGCCTGCTCAGCCGCCCCTACGCCTCCGTGTCGCCCTCGCTGTCCTCCTCCTCCTCCGGCTACTCCGGCCAGCCCAACGGGCGCGCCTGGCCCCGCGGGGACGACGCCCCGGCGGCCACCGAGGACGAGGCGGCGGGGGGCGAGGAGGAGCCCCCCAGGGTGGGCGAGCCCAAGGCCGAGGGCGGCCTCCCCGAGGCGGGCGGCGGGCGGCTGGCCTACTACCCGGCCTACGTGCCGCGCACCCTGAAGCCCACCGTGCCGCCCCTGACCCCCGAGCAGTACGAGCTGTACATGTACCGCGAGGTGGACACGCTGGAGCTGACCCGCCAGGTCAAGGAGAAGCTGGCCAAGAACGGGATCTGCCAGCGCATCTTCGGGGAGAAGGTGAAGGTGGGGGCGGTGGGGGCGGGGACAGGGAGCCCCGCGCCTGTGCTCTGGAAGGAGACATGTGCCGGACGCAGGATGCCAGCCCAGGCGGGAGTGCCTGTCCCGAAAGCCAGGCTCTTCCTCCTGTGTCCGGCTGCCCCTGGGCCCCGCGGGAAGGAGGACCATGGCAAGGTGGCATCCAGTCTTGCCGTCGTTAAAGTGAACAGCCACTCCCCGCCCCCACCCCATCCTCCAGGGCCCTCTGCTCCTCCCAGCGTCCAGCCAGTAGACAGTTAAGGCTCAGCCCAGCCAGTGTCCCCAGCATGTCCTGATGGGTTGGTACCCCTGCAGCGTCAGTTTTCACTGTCACCTCCACCCTTAGCAGGGGAATAGGCAAGGGGTCGGGAACGCTCAGAGGAGGAAGTGACTTAAGTGGGAGGCATGGAAGACTTCCTGGAGGAGGGGCCCCTTTAAGTCCTTGAGAGGACTTAAAGGCTAGGAAGGATTTTTACACGTCTGGATGCCAGGAAGGGTGCCGGACGTGTGGACACAGCACAGGCTCACGCAGGTGCCTGGGATATGAGGGACAAACGAAGGCAGCTTGGCCCCCAGGGAGGGCAGGGAGGACCGGCCCAGGGTGCCAGGGGCCTGCTCACCTACCCGGCCTGCCCCGCCTGTCCACAGGTGCTGGGCCTGTCACAGGGCAGTGTGAGCGACATGCTGTCGAGGCCGAAGCCATGGAGCAAGCTGACGCAGAAGGGGCGCGAGCCCTTCATCCGCATGCAGCTGTGGCTGTCGGACCAGCTGGGCCAGGCCGTGGGGCAGCAGCCCAGCGCCGCCCAGGGTGAGTGCCTGGCCGGGAAAGGGTTTTCATCCTTTTTTGTTGCATTGCATTTTAACTAATTTCATTATTGTGAGAAGATTCACCTAACATGAAATTTACCTTTTTAGCCATTTTTAGAGTGTACAGTTCAGTGGCATTTATTACATGGACAATACTGTGCAGACGTCACCTCTATCTGATTCCAGAATAGTTCGACCACCCCAGAAAGCAACCTGTGCCCCTTAGGCAGTCACGCCCCCCCTCCCTCCCCACGGCCCTGGCAGCTTCCAGATCCCCTTTCTGCCCCTGCAGACGTACTTGCCCTGGACGTTTCATATAAACACGGTCTCAGGGATGGCCCAGGTTGTAGCTCGTGGCCAGTTTCATTCCTACCACACAGGGTGGCGTCAGTGTTCCAGGCACCTCCTCCTGAGCCTTCCGGGAATCCTCCAGCAGCTGAGGAAGCCCCTGCTTTTTCTTCCCCCCGTCTCTCTCCCCCCATCTCTCCCCCCCATCTCTCTCCCCCGTCTCTCTCCCCCCCGTCTCTCTCCCCCCGTCTCTCTCTGCTCTTCGTCCCACCCCTCTCTTTCCCTGTCTGTCTCTGTCACTCTGTCCCTCTCTCACTGTCTCTCTCTGCCTGACCACCCATCCGGTTTGCCCGGGACAGAGGCATTTCCAAGTTGCCGGGGAGCTCGGCCCTGTAGGTGGGGGGGGGGGGGGTTGCCCTTGAGCAGGTGCCTTTGAAGACCCTCGACTCCGAGAGGCACGAAGCAGCCTCTCGCTGTCCCAGGCCGGCCCTTCCCGCCAGCTCTGCACCTCTGAGGGCGGGACATGTCCATGTCAGCTCCAGCATCACGCGGATGCCACCTGCATGGGAGGATCAGCCCAGTTGAGGCAGGGTGTGGGGGAGGGGACCGTAGAGTTCTGGAGACCCCAGATGTGGGCTGCCAGTCACACGGGCTGCAATGCTGCTACTCAGAACTTCTCGGCTTCATTGTGGACCTTTCAGAGGTACTCAGGGGTCCTGGCTGAAATGTGCTCACTTGACAGGCATCTGCCCAGCACCTCCTGTCTCCCCAGGCCCTGGGGACTCATCTGTGAGTAACACATGGTCCTTGCCTTTGAGGGGCTCACGGTTGGTGGATGAGAGGACAGTGTTGGGCGTAAGCAGACCTAAGCTCAAGTCCTGGCTTTGCCACTAGTTGCTGTGTGACTTTAGACATGTTGCCTAGCCTCTCTGAGCCTTGGTTTTCTCATCTATAAAATGGGATGAGGGCACTTACTTCTTAGAGGTGTTATAAGGATGGCTTGAGATCATGGGCATAAACACGTAACATTCCACTGGGCATGTGGTAAGTGTTCAATAAAAGGAAGCTTTATTGTCATCATCCTTGTCGTTCTTGTCATCTGGTAAGGAAGAAATCTGGCCCAAGCAAGGAATTACAGTGAAGTATGACAATGTGTCAAGGTGCTGTTAGACCCAAAGTGCCCCTCAGGGAAGAGATACTGGGACTGGGTCTTGAAGGATGCATAGGAGTTCAAGGTTAGAAGGAAGGCCTTCAAGGTGGCAGACCAGCCAGAGCAAAGACAGGGGCTTAGAAGATCCTGGGCTGTGTGTGAAGGGGACTCTGCGTAGCTCCAGTCCTGTGGGGTGGGCAGGGACGAAAGTCCCAAGCCTTAATGCCAGGATGAGGAGGCAGACGTTTTGTGCAGGTGGCAGTGGGGAGGTGGGAGTGGCCTGATCAGAGTGATCCCCTTGCCTGCCGCAGGGAAGGGAAGAACACAATGGGGGCTCAGGCTGTCCGTCCCCCCTCCCGCCCCCCAACCAAAGCCTCTGCTCCCTTCGAGTCTCGCTAGCGTACGTTTTTTATGTTTATTTTAACAAGTTTCCAGCAGGTGGCAGGCGAATGCCTCAAGAAAGTGGCACCTTTTTCTAATTTGCCGGGATTAGAAGCAGCTAGTGCTGGGGGCTCCTGGCCCACCCTCCCCAAGCTCCCCTGCCCGTCAGGGCACCACCCAAGCACCCCTGCCCTGGCCGGTTTGTCAGGATGCTCAGCTCCCACCAGTGGGTGACTGACCCTCAGGAGGTGGAAGTGGGCTGAGCATGTGGCCCCGACCTGGCTATGACAAGCAAGCCTTCCCAAACCACGCGTGTCCACGCCAGGTGGCGGTAACCGCCTTCTCCTCCTCTTGTGTCCCACAGCCAGCCCCACGGAACCGAGACCCTCACCGTCTCCACCCCCGAGCCCCACGGAGCCCGAGAAGAGCTCCCAGGAGCCCTTGAGCCTGTCGCTGGAAAGCAGCAAGGAGAACCAGCAGCCGGAGGGCCGTTCCGGCTCCTCGCTGGGCGGGAAGGTGTACTCGGGCGGCCAGGCGACGGGGGGCATCCAGGAGATTGTGGCCATGTCCCCCGAGCTGGACACGTACTCCATCACCAAGAGGGTCAAGGAGGTCCTCACGGACAACAACCTGGGTACGGAATGACGGGAACCAGAAATGCTCCTCCTTTGCCACTGATGTGCAATAGTGGAAGAAAAAAAAAAAAGAAATGCTCCTCCTACCTCGGTGGCTCCCACTTGATTTGAAAAAAGCGCATGCGGTGAGATCCCAGGACAGTGGAGCGCAGCCCGGGGTGCTGGTCAGCCCGGGGCGTCCTCCCAGGAGGACTTAGAGAATCCCAGTCACTGAGGCTCCAACGCAGTCCTCATCTGGTGCCGAAGTCCCTGCCCTCTGGGGACATGGTGGAGAAATGCATTCTAGGGCTCTTCCCCTGTAGGATCACAGACTCCTCGAAGTCTTAGATGTAGGTTGTATCCCCCCGCCCACAGGGATGCGTGCAAACCCCACATTCTCCACTATAATTTCTATTCTAAAAATATGACGTATTCATTGTCTAAAAATACTAAACAGTAGAGGAGAAAAAAATGTTTGAAAGTAAATAAACAAATCTCTCCCACTTCTCAATCACATTCCAGTTTTTAATGTACCTTTGACACTTTCAAAACATATACATGAATATGTAGACACCTAATTTCATCTGTTTTTTTTTCTGCATAGATGCAATCATACACATGCTGTCTCACAACTTGCTTTTGAAAAGTGAACACTGTTTTGTGGATACCCTTCCACATTGAAGTTATTATATCACCCACATTCTTGTTCACTGTTTTAAAGTGTTTCAGGCCATGGATGCCACAGTTTTTTACCCAAGTGATGGGCATTTTGGTCGTTTCCAGTTTCCTGCTGCCTCTAAAAATGCTCCTGCACGCATCGCTGTGCCCTGGGCCAGGGTAGCTCTAGGATAAATCCCGGACAGTGAAACTGCTGGATCAGAGGTTTTGCACATTTAAAATTTTGATAGACTCTGTCAGATTATCCTCTAACATGGTGATACAAATTTGTATGCACGAAGTTTGCAGACAATTTCAAAGATCTCCTAGGAGTGAAGAGCCTCTTAAGTTGAAAAAAATACTTTTGTTGGTTGCTGCCTAATCCCACCCCCAAAATCTCTGGCAGACACGTGCCTTTCAGATTCACCCTGGGTGTGGGTTCCCCCGTGTCTCCGGCCTTCCCTTCTCAGCGGAGAGAGCCCCTGGGGCCTCCCGTGTTTCTGGCCTGTTCCTTATCTCCCTCAGGAGCAACTCTCTCCGCGCAGCCCTCTCCGCGCAGCCTGGGCTGACAGGTTGCCCTCCTCCCCTGCCCCCAGGTCAGCGGCTGTTTGGGGAGAGCATCCTGGGCCTGACTCAGGGCTCCGTGTCTGACCTGCTGTCCCGGCCCAAACCCTGGCACAAGCTGAGCCTGAAGGGGCGGGAGCCCTTTGTCCGCATGCAGCTGTGGCTCAATGACCCCCATAACGTGGAGAAGCTGAGGGACATGAAGAAGCTGGAGAAGAAAGGTAAGACTTGGGCAGGGGCTGGGCCCCAGCACCAGGTACTCTGGGTCTGGCCTCAGATTTTCCCCTTAGAGCCATATCTGGTTGTAACCCAAATAAACCCAGGGCCCCAGTGGTCCAGTCTGTGCCTGGTATGGACTGCGTGAAATAATACCGAAGAACACTCTGATGGAAAGCAATTGAAGTATTCGCTACACCTCTCACACGTCTCTCTCGGCATCCTCGCGCACACCCATAGCTACTCCAGAGCCTTCTGCCAGCCCCGCTGCATGTCCCCCAAATGCTCTCTCTCTGCCCTCTCCCTCCTCTGCCACTACTCCCTGTGACAGAGATCACCCTGCACCCATTACGCAAATTCTACACAACAAAGGACGGGCCTGACCCAGCAAACAAGAACCCTCCCTTGTAGGGGTGGGCACAGAGATTGCAGTTTCTTGCTTTGTCTTATGTTATCTTATGTCCTGATAAAATGAGCCAGCATTGAGCACCTGCTGTGTGCCGTACCAGTCTCATGCTGTGCCTAAGGGATTCCTGTATCTTAAAAAGCCCAGAGCCCAGTCGGGAGACAGGAATAGTTGAAGTCATCATGTGGGGCCAGAAGGTAGCTCACGTGAGGACCCCAGGGCAGCCAGACTGTGAGGAGCACATGGGATGGGCCATGGCTGGGCCACTGTCATCAGGCAACTCTGCAGTTGAGAACTTGGCCTGCTACTTCCTGGCTGTGTGACCCTGGGCAAGTTACTTCCCCTCTCTGTGCCTCCTCCTTTTTCATCTGAAAATAAGAGTCAATAGCATTTAGCACAGAGCGTTGCTGTGAGGACCCAAATAACTTTTTATTCTGATATGGGCTGTTTTCACATCTTAATGATTCAGGGGTCTAGATGTATCATGCAGTTAATGGTCATTTAAATTAGCAGGAGCGGACCCCAAAGATAGGGGGCATGGGGGGCTGTGGGTGGAACTGGCTGGGACTGGTGGCGGTGACGGTGGCCCACTCTCAGCCCTCCCTGCCTCCCCGCCCCAGCCTACCTGAAACGCCGCTATGGCCTCATCAGCACCGGCTCGGACAGCGAGTCCCCGGCCACCCGCTCCGAGTGCCCCAGCCCCTGCCTGCAGCCGCAGGACCTGAGCCTGCTGCAGATCAAGAAGCCGCGCGTGGTGCTGGCGCCCGAGGAGAAGGAGGCGCTGCGGAAGGCCTACCAGCTGGAGCCCTACCCCTCGCAGCAGACCATCGAGCTGCTGTCCTTCCAGCTCAACCTCAAGACCAACACCGTCATCAACTGGTTCCACAACTACAGGTGGGACAGGGCGCTGTGGGGGCGGGCGGAATCTCGGCTGGACCCCAGGGCCCAGAGGGAGCCCCGCACGGCCTCTGGGGGTGGGAGGCCGAGTCACCCGAGTGTGTAGGGTTAGAACATAGGCCAGGCTGGGACGAATCCCAGCCCCATCACCTCCAGCTGTGGGACCCTGGGGACGTCAGTTCACTCCCTTGAGCCTCAGTCTTCTAACCTATAAAATGGGGGCGATCGCACGGTCTGCTTCACAGTTTCTTACGTCCTGATAAAATGAGAGGATTTTCGGAACTCACACGTTTAGGTGAGATACCTGGCATGTAGTGCGTGGTGGGTGTCGCTGTTACTACTGTTGTGACCTTTGTTATCATTTCACCCGGCTTGCTCTGAGTCTGCCTCTACGAAGGGACAGGGAACGAAGGGTGTTTGGGGCACAGGCCTGAGGAACCCGACCTGCCCACTGAGGCCCAGGCTGGAGCCCTGAAGTGGGGCTCCCGGCCCCTCCCAGTCCCGAGGCCGGAGGACCCCCGGTCCTCTCCGGGCTCCACCCACCTCCAGGAGCTGGTGATTCTGCCTCCGTGGCTGCCTGTCCCCACAGCTGTCCCCGCTTGCCGGTCGGTCGAGGCGGCTGGGCTTGCTGGGAGTTCAGTCCCAGGGCTGGCTCTGCGGAGACTGCCGCGGGGCCCCCTGAGGGCCGGCTGAGGAGACCCCTGTGCACAGGCTTGAGGGGGAAATTGTGGGGCCATCTCTGCGGCGCCCCCACACCCAGCTTCCTGAGCAGGAGACGTCTCTGCTGCCCCTGTGGTACCGGAGAGGAGAGTCCACCCGTCCAATCCCCGAGGGAGAGGGGGACGAGACCAGTGGGTGGCGTACCCTGAGTCTCCTTCCTGCCCACCTGCGTGTTGGCATCGCACAGACCCGAGTTCTAGCCCCTCCTCGGCTGTGTGGCCTCGGGCAAGTCATTTTACTCCCGAGCCACCTCCTTATTTTGTAGATGAGACACCTGACACCTATCCCACAACACTGGATTGTGGGCCAAACGAAATAATTTTGGTTCACTGTCTGGCTCAGAACGGACCCTGCCAAAGAGCCATAGGTCCTTAAAGCCCTCTCACCTCCTTCCCTCCCTGGGGGACATGGGGACATCTTCTCCCTAATTCCACACAGGAACTGAGCACTCCATTATTAACCAACATGTTCATTCAACAGACATTTCTAATGTATGCACAGTGAGCCAGGGTCTGGAGATACAGGGGTTCAAAGCCATCAGCCCTGCCCTTAAGGAGCTTACCGTCACGAACCAGATCGTTTCACTATAACCTAATAGATGCTGTAAAACAGGAAGCAACCAAAGGGCCAAGGGAAAAGGGAATTCTGCCTGGGGAAGACTTTACAGAAGAGGTGGCATTTGAGTTGGGTTTTGAAGGATGAATAGGAGTTTGTACCAAGAAGCAGAAAATTTGAGAATTCCATTCTCAAAAGAAACAACTCCCCAAGAGTTGCAATTATAGAAAATATTATTTAATTTGCTAAATGTTTTTTGAGCATCTCCTCCATACCAGGCACCACAGAGAACAAGACAAAGTCCCCGCCCTTAGCATTTCTTACAGACCAGCAGGTAGTCATATTACTGTATTTTTTTTTTTTTCATGTCAGGCGGGCAATGTGCCGACATCATAACAAGGTTTGAGGGAGGCACATCTCACACATGCATGTGAGAACCGGGTCGTCATGCTTATGAACTACAAGAGGATCACTCATGTTACTACATCATTACAAACTGCAGTGAGCTCTAGGACAGGTGACAACAGGATGTTTTGAGAAAAAAATTACCGAGGGAAGCCCTGCTTTAGGTTTGGGACACAGAAATTGAAAAAGACTAATTTATTCTAAGGTGTGAATGACTATTAGCCTCACATTTGTATAGTACTTGATCTATAGTTTGGAAGTTCCAATGATGGACCTTCAGGCATTGAGCCATCCTAAAGCCACTCAAATCCCACCTCAGTGGAAACCACAGGGGTGCCCCCGTTGTCCCAGCCGCTCTTCCCCCTGAAGGAGGATAAGGGGGATGCAGGAATCCCCTGGAGGTGGGCAAGGCCACCTTTGTGGAGGGACTGAGGATGGAGAGAGGAGGGTTGACCAGGTGACCCCTCAGCATCCCTTCAGGCCCAGGATCCTGGGATAGGACCCCAGCCCACCTGGGCAGGGGGGGCAGGAGGCGCAGGAGAGGATGAGCCAGACTGCTGGGGCAGAGCCCGGCTCCGCTGCTTGCTGGCCCTGTGACCACGGCAGTCACTGTGCGTCTCTGAACCTGTGTCCTTTGTGAATGCACGTCAGACGAGCATCCCTCACGAGGCTATTGCGAAAAATAAATGAACTAAACTGCAAGGTGTTTAGCCCAGTGCCTGACACTTGATAAGCATCCATTATTATGTTTGTAACTTTAATTTGCAATTGTTAGTGTGGCAGATTAATAAAATACAATTTATTATTAACACAGATGGGCAGAGAGCTACAGCATTGAAGGTGCTCTATGACCTTGGACAAGTCACTTCAAATCTCTGGGCCTCATTTGCTGTAGGAAAATAATTAACAGGGTTAGACCCATTCCTGGCTCATCCAGCAGCAGGGAGGCCATTGAAGATAAGAGGGAGTGGGTTCTGGGAATTCGGGGTGCCCAGGCTCTGGTCCCAGCTCTCCCCCTGTGTGCTGTAGCAACCTGGGCAGGTCACGCCCCATGCCTCAGTTTCCTCATCTGGGCTGATGTCTGAGAGTCGTTCCAGGAAAGGAGCAGGGAGTTATTGCCACAAAATAAATCAGGGTTTGACTTTGAGAAATGTTTAGAATGGTGCTGTCCATTAAAAATATAACACAAGCCACATGTGATTTTAAATTTCTTAGTAGCCACATCAAAAAATAAATCAAAAAAAGAAACAGATGTCATAATAGTATAGTTTATTTAGCCCAATATAACCATTTCAGCAAGTGATCAATATAAAAATATTACTAATGAGATCTTCTACTTTTTTTTATTGAGCCTAAGATCCGGTGTGTGTTGGGCCCTCACAGCACGTCTCAGTTTGGAGTGGCCACACTTCCAGTGCTCAGGAGCCACGTGTGGCCAGTGGCTGCTGTGCTGGGCAGCACAGGTCTAGACCATGAGCTTTGGAATCCGGTAGCCCTGAGTTCAAGTCGGCCAGTTACTGGCTATGTGACCTGGCTGTGTGACAAGCCTTGTTTCCTCCCCTGTGAAGTGAGCATAATAATGGCACCCACCGTGTAGGGCTGTCCCTGGTGCAGGTAAGAGGTTTAGCGCCTGGAGAGCCCCCGGGCGTGTGTGGGGCCAAAATGCTGCTGATGGTGATTGAGTCCAGGGTTAGTGGGGTCCCCTGTCTGGCCACAGGCTCACCGCCGTCTCTGCCTCAGGTCCCGGATGCGCCGGGAGATGTTGGTGGAGGGGACCCAGGACGAGCCAGACCTCGACCCAAGCGGGGGTCCTGGCATCCTACCCCCAGGACTGTCCCACCCGGACCCCACCCCGCGGAGCCCCGACTCTGAGGCTGAGGACCAGAAGCCCACCGTGAAGGAGCTGGAGCTCCAGGAGGGCTGTGCGGGGGGCAGCACAGCCCTGACTGCCCAGGACAAGGACCGAGTGAGCATCAAGCAGGAGCAGACAGAGGAGGAGGACGCCGAGGAGGAGGAGGCAGGCGGCCAGCGCCAGGACTTAGCGGAGCCAGACAAAGGCCACGGTTCCCCCAAAGAGGAGCATCCTGACCCTAAGAGTGATGACGGACTCCCAAAAGTGGCCCCTGGGCCCCTCCTTCCAGGCGGAACCACCGCAGACTGCCCGTCACTGTATCACCCCCAGGAGAGTGAGGCCAGGGAGCGGCTTCACCCAGACCCTCTAAGTTTTAAGTCAGCCTCGGAGTCCTCACGCTGCAGCCTGGAAGTGTCACTGAACTCACCCTCAGCCGCCTCCTCACCAGGCCTCGTGATGTCTGTGTCACCGGTGCCCTCCTCCTCAGCCCCCATCTCCCCATCCCCACCTGGCGCCCCCCCTGCCAAAGTGCCGAGTGCCAGCCCCACTGCTGACACAGCCGGGGCCTTGCACCCCAGCGCTAAGGTGAACCCCAATTTGCAGCGGCGGCACGAGAAGATGGCCAACCTGAACAGCATCATCTACCGACTAGAGAGGGCTGCCAATCGGGAGGAGGCACTGGAGTGGGAGTTCTGAAGGCAGGGGCAAGGGGCAAGGGTCGTACCCTGGTGACTGACTTTCTTCTCTCGCTCACTCTCCAGACAGGGTGGGGTAAGGGAGGGAGGAACTCAACCATCACAATGTGGACAGCAGTGTTATGCCGTTTACATTTTTTGTTGTAATCCTAGTTCAGTGAAGTTGTGAGTGAGCAGGTGGGGCAAACGCCATTGCCTCCTCTTTTCGGCACCCCCTGCCCCCAGGGAGCACCAGGAATCCTGCCCCTTCTCCACCCTGACCCTTCTGCAGGAGGCAGAAGCAAAATACCGCCACTTTTCACCGGAAAACTCCAAACTCTTTTAGAAAAATAAATAAATATTTATAGACCTCTTTTAGATATTTTAATAAAGGATCCTTTGGAATTTATTTCCAGCTGATGCTGTTTTGATATTACAGAGAGTTATAAAATCAGGATGCTGTCACAACTGTTGCGAAGTATACACTGAAGTTGTGTCGTTTTTTGCCACTAGATGAGATTAAAAGAAGACAATTGTTCAAAGCCATCACAAAACACTCTAAGACTGACCAAAATTTAGATAACCTTTGAACCGCGGTTTTTTTCCCACTTCTGTCTGTGAGACACAGCGCGTTGCTGCTGCCCTTCCAGAGACCGTGCTGGAAAGAGAAAGTCCAAAAGACTCTAAACGAAACCTCGATGCCGTTGAGGATGTGTTTCATTCTGGTGTCTGTTTTGCAACCCTGACTGCACAGAACGTCGCCCGTTGTAAATGTTGTAGAGATGTGGGCTGTGGCCCGACCGTCCGATTCGAGATGTAGCATGGTACAGAACAAACTGCTTACACTCCCTCTAGTTAGAAACCTGCGGGCCGTGGAGGTCGGACATCCATCTTGCCCAGCTGTAGGCAAGATGTGTTTCCAGATCCTTTGGAAAGCCGGGCGTTGGGGGCAGCTGCTTGGAGAGTGGCGCTCGAGCCAGAGCAACCCCTTCTTTCCCCAGCCTGGATCACGGCCACCACCCAGGAGGTTTCCCTACTGGTATGCGCGTGGGTTTTCCAGAGCAAGACGTGCTTTGAGTGCAAGGTGGCCACCTTCTTCCACTCCTTATGTTCTCCAAAAGTGACAGTGTCCGTCATGCCACAGGCACTGAAGCTTAGCAACCAGCGCCAAAAAGGAGGTTCATCAGACCAGAGACCCCGGCTCCCCTTCTCGCCACCCTCTCAAGCGGACCCCGGAGCTGTTTCTGGAAGCCATCTGCAACGCCCAGCCTGTGCAGAACCCCCAGAGGCTGAGATCGTCGCGGTGTGTCCCCTGCAGCTCAGTCTCCGAGTCCACCCTCCACCTTCCCGCGCATGACCTGCTGGGGCTCAAGGCTCAGACCAGCTCAGAGGAGCCCTTCCTCCCACGCCAGCTCAGAGGAGCCCTTCCTCCCACGCCGGAGGTTTCCGGGGAGGGAGCTCCCACTTTGGTCGGAACAGCCGCCATCTTGGTTGTTGACTCTTGCTCCCTTGTTTTTATTGTTTTCCCAAAACCCTCCATGGGGAGGCTGATGGGGCGATGCCAGGATGAAGATGACAAGGTCACCGGCGTCGGTGCCAGTCCCTGCCAGGAGGAGAGATGGCCAACCGAGGTTTCAAGGATGCAACAAGCATTTCGAAACCCCATGGGCAAAACCCAGCGACCAGAAGGGGACAGATAAGGACCGTTCCAGAAATGCCAACTGTCGCGAGCACCCAGCCCAGGCTGCAGTCTCCACACCAAACACTCAACACCACCACGAACCCCGAAGGAAAACCTTTTCCATACACCCAGGCTATGCATTGAAGAGTTTTCCACTGTATACATTTTTATCCAGATGAAGGTATTTTTATATTTTGACACTAGGAAACAGTGACCAATTTTCAGAGTAATCAAATCTGGAACAAACGAAACATCTCCTTTCCGCCACCACCATGTTGCAATTAAGACGACCGTGGGAGAACACACCACTTTTTACTGCTGGAACCAACACAGCGTTGAACCCAGGCCTACAGCAGACTCCAGCCCCCAGAGAACTAGGTTTGGCTTTAGTGTGACGGGATTTGACAAAGCACTTAGTATAGTCTTTTGAATGCAGGAATCCTGTTGTACTTAAAGCCGGCGGGCCCGTGAACGACTTTGGCAGGTTCACGTCCTATAACGGTTTAAAAAAAAAAAAAAAGAAAAAAGAAAAAACCCCACACAAAACCGTTTCTATGAGAGATTGATGAACTTTGTTTAAAATTTTAAAAAAAGGAACACGTTCTGTAAACGAGTCGCTAAATACAGAATTGTATAATAATCCCAGGTGTGCTGCTGCTTTGTTCTGGAGCTGGGGTGCAGGGTGGGGGTCTCACCTGGCCCTCAGGGGTGTTTCACAAAATGGTATCTTTAAAAGCTAGTGTCCAAATTGTTTGCCAACATTAAAATGTAGGGGCATGTCACATAAAAAATCACGATTATTGGCTTCTCTGGAAAATAGTAAGGTCTGGCCCACATTCCAATGTGACAACTGCCAGCTGAGGAGGGGCACATGCCTGTGATTTGCATTGGTCCTCACCTGTGCCACCCGCCTGGGCCCTGCGGGCACCTGGGTTGGCAACTGCGTGTTGTCCCTCAGCTGCAGCAAAGAGAGACGGAAGAATTGGAATCCATTTTTCCATCCAGTGCAGCAGGGTGGAAGCTGGTTAGACTCTAAGGAGTAAAGATTGCACCATGTCCCCAAATCTTTGGCCACAGGCCACAGCCCTAAGGCCAGCCAGTGTACAAGCCATGCCCACCTCCTTCGAGTGTGTGAGCAGTTGGTGTCCCCAGCCTCCTGATGGGAAAATGTCAAGAGGGGCTTCCTGGTAACCAATGTAGCATCACCCCTTTTCCAGTTCTATTTCCAGGGCCTCAGTTTCCCCATCTGTAAAATGGGGGCATCACAGCAGCCAGCTCAGAAGGGCTGTATGAAGGATGGTCGTGCACGTAAAAGGCCAAGAGTGCGGCACAAAATCAGAGCTCGGTGACTATTGTTATCGTATGTAAGTGGGGGGGGGGTCTTCCAACCCGTGATGGTGAGTTGCCCTGTGCATCAGGCTGCAGGAGGGGGTTTTTTGTGACCAATAATGTCAAGAGTCCCTGACACTCTCGTGGCACTAGCATTACTCACCCATGAGCCAAAGCCGCGTGGCCTCCCAAGACAGACCTTTCCCCTTGTCTGGAAATCTTCCATTCATCAGTTTTTCCACGTGTCCTTGCAGTGGGAATTAAACAGTTACCCCCCATCAGGATAACTGATTGCCCCAAGCCCAGTAGGATGGCCCCCTGGGGGTGGTGGCAGGTAAGGGCCAAAGCCCCCATCGGCCCTGGAGCTCCTGAGCCAACCCACAAAGAAGGGTGACATTTCAGGGAAAAGGAGGAGGGTAGTAGTCAGTGGCCACACTGCCTGGTTTCAGCTCGCCCCACCTCTGAGAGCAAGTGCCCAAACCACTCCCTGCCTCAGTTTCCCCCACTGTGAAGTGGGGGCGATAGTAATGGCACCTTCCTCCCAAGGTGGTTGTAAAGATTTGCATTAAGTAAAGCCAGGGGCCCTTTGACCCTTGGTTTACAGCTCTTGTGAAGGTCAGAGGTCGGAAATCCCCAGGACGTGGCCCCCTGGGGCACATGGGGCAGGAATGGAATCTGGCACCCAGAAGCCACCTGAGAACCTGAGGCAGCAGCTGCCCCGTGGCTCTGGGTCATCAGCTCTGGTGTTGACAGGGAGTCTGCAGTCACTGCCCTTGAGCAAAAATGCAGCAAAAACACAGAAATGTGGGGTTGCGAATGGGGGCCAGAAGGCCAGGAAGGCCTTCCAGGAGGAGGCAAGTTTGGATGGAGGGGCAACTGTTCATCCAGCTAATAAGCACTTATTGAGTACCTACTGTGTGCTCAGTGCTTTGATGGAGGAAACACAGGGCCAGGAGAGCTCAAGCAGAGGGGTCCCGTAAGGCTTCCTGAAGGAGGAGGCATCTCAGCGGACACCTGAAGGCTGATGAGAGAAAGGAGAAGCAGAGGAGGAATGCAGAGAAAGGCAAGAGGTGAGACGGGGTAAGAACTGGGAGTGGGTTGGGGGGAGTCCAAAGGAGGCCGGAAGCTGAGGTAGGAGGCAGAGAAGTCTTAAGAGGGACAGGGGCCAGATCGTGACAACACTTGGGGCATAGCAAGAAATAAGCCTTTCTCCTGAGGGCACTGGGGAGCCATGGAGAGCGTGAGGCAGGAGGTGGTTGTGTCCAGATTTGCGTTTTTAGGAGGCTGGGAGGTTTCATCTGCCTGGGGAGATGGTGGGCCAGCAGGCGGCAGCAGGGCCCACTCCACCACAGCCCTGAGCTGCAGGCCTCTGGCCCCCGCCCCTCACTTCCCAGCCTGCCCTCCTCTTCCTCCTGGTTTAGCTCCTCCTGCTGAGCCAGCAGCCCCACATCCCATCAGCTCCTGGGGAACGAACAAAGCCAAACCTTCCCTGGCTGATTGGCCCCTCTGGGAGTGGGGCAGGATTATTCCAGAGGCCAAGTCACCAGGTTGTGTTGCCATGGAAACCCAAGAGCATGGGGTCTGGGCAGGGAACACCACCCAGGCAGGCTGGGTGACCTTGGCCAAGGTGACTCCTCAGTCCAGGTCCGTGAGAGTGATAAACTTTCTCTGGCCCCCTAGGGCGTGGGTGGCAGCGCTGGCTTTGAGCTCAGCCGCTGAGATGGGAATCTCCGCTATCCGGCAATCCTAGGCCCTGCCATGAGACTCAGTTTCCTTAACTGTAGAGGGGGCAGGATCAGAATAGCAGCCACTGGTATCAGTTGCCAAGTGCCACAAAACCCGCCAACACTGAGCGGCTTAGAATTACAAACCCTTCCCTCCTGCAGTCTGGGAGTCAGGGAGCTGGGGGCTTCCCGCCGGCTCCGGCCGGGGGGTCTCGCTGTCAGCCAGGGCTCCAGTCACTTGAAGGCTGTCCTGGGACTGGAGGACCCGCGTCCAAGAAGGCGCACTCATGCGGCCTGCAAGGCGGTGTTGGCTGTGGGTTGGGGACTTCAGTTCCTCTCCACGAGGACTGTCCCCGGGGCTGCTCAAGTGTCCTCCCCGCACAGCAGCTGCTTCCCCAGGAGCAGCCGTGGCAGAGGCTGCAGCGTCTTCCGTGACCTAGACTGGGAAGCCCCGTTGTCGCAGCCGCGGGATTCTGTCGGCCACACAGGCCACCGTGATTCAGCGTGGGAAGGGCCGCACCGGCGTGTGGACTCCAGGAGGCTCACCTGGGCCACCCCAGAGGCTGCTGCACACTACCCTGTATGTACCTTTCTCTGAAGATCAAATGGGCACTTCCTCAGCTGTGTCCTGAACACCCTGCATCCTACTCAAAATGCAGCTTCCTGGGCCCTGTCCCCACTCACCCGGAATCCTGGGAGCCAGAGCCCTGGAATCTGCATTTTTAGGAAGTGCCCAGGTGGTTCAGATGCAAACTAAGACGCCACAGTCTCCGGCAACCGGAGGCAGTTCTAACCCCTTTGTGTTTGGTGGCCACCGGGTGTGCCGGTCCCTGGGAAGGACCCTGGCGAAACAGGGGCGACTGAGAGAAGAGGAGACAGAACAGGCGTCACTGGGAACCGCACCACAGCCAGAGCTGTCGCGGTGAAAGAAGTCGCACGTCGCTCAACTGTGCAGATGGTTTGTTGGGAGGATCCAGGGGAGACCGTGGGAGACCCAAAGGCAGAAGGTCAGCCAGGCCTCGGCCCGCGCGGTCTAATCCGATCTGCTTCGCTCTCGCCGAGGCCTGGTGGTTTCTCTCCCGCCATCGTGGCGTCTGCAACGGCCGCTCCTCCGTCAGGTCTTCAGTTCAGCGCCCACTGATCCCTAACTGAGCCTCTGCCCCCCACTTCCACGTTCCCAGGACCCCGATTGGCTCAGCTTCTGTCTTGGGACGGGAGGAGCTGGGTGACCCGAGAGAGGGCCGGTCCCGGCCCCTCTGTGCCAGGCCCCGGGGGCACCCGGGAGGCAGACGTGGCCCCTGCCCTCGTGCTTTTGAGGAGCTGCAGTCTAGAGGGCCCGGGAGCCCTGCCTGGGCTCTCTCAGCCCCACAACTAGAGAAGCAATGACAACTGTGGCCCCAGAACTGGGCCCGGCAAGAACAGCTCCACGCATCGCCCCAAGCACAGGTGAGGGTCGAGGCGGCCCCTGTCAGGGGGGCAACCGTTTTGCAACCCTCAGGAGCAAACAGCCCATGGGCCCACCTTCCACAATTTATTATTACTGTGGTAAAATATAACATCAAACTGTCTCAACCGTCTTTAAGTGTGCAGTTCGGTGGCACTAAGTACATTCATAATGTGCAGCCACCACCG
Source organism: Varecia variegata (assembly GCA_028533085.1). Classification (NCBI taxonomy): domain Eukaryota; kingdom Metazoa; phylum Chordata; class Mammalia; order Primates; family Lemuridae; genus Varecia; species Varecia variegata. The sequence continues at coordinate 5,876,332 of CM052452.1, forward strand.
CCACCCATCTCCAGAGCTCGTCATCTTACAAAACTAAACTCTGTCCCCATTAAACACTAACTCTCCACTTGCCCCCAGCCCCTGGCACCCACAATTCTACTTTTTGTCCCTATGAATATGACTATTCTTGGGACCTCAAATAAGTGGAATTATAGTATTTGTCCCTTTGTGTCTGGCTTTTCTCACTTCGCATGATGTCTTCAAGGTTCATCCATGTTGTAGCATGTGTCAGAATTTCCTTCCTTTTTTTTTTTTTTTTAATTTTTTGTAGAAACGGGGTCTTACTATGTTGCCCAGACTGGTCTTGAACTCCTGGCCTCAAGCGATCTTCCGGCCTCAGCCTCCCTAAGGGCTGGGATTACAGGCATGAGCCACCACACCCGGCCTCCTTCCTTTTTAAGGATGAATAACACTCCAGCGTATGGGTAGACCCCGTTTTGATCATCCATTCATTCACTGCTGGGCACTTGGGCACTTCCGAGTTTTGGCTGTTATGAACAATGCCGCTGTGAACACTGTTGTACCAACATCTCTTGGAGACCCTGCCTCTGATTCTTCTGGATGTACACCCAGAAGTGGAATTGCTGTATCATGTGGGAATTCTATTTTTAACTGTTTTGAGGAAGCACCATACGGTTTTCCACAGTGGCTGCGCCATTTTACGTTCCCACCAACGGCCCACAAGGGTTCCAATTCCTCCACATCCTCAGCAACACTTGTTTTCTGTTCTTTTGACAGCAGCCATCCTAGTGGGTATGAGGTGGTGTCTCACTGTAGTTTCGATTTGCATTTCACTACTGGTTAGTGATGTTGAGCATTGTTTCATGAGCTGCTTGGCCATTTGTATGTCTTCTTTGGAGAAATGTCTATTCAAGTCCTTTGCCCATTTTTTAATCAAGTTCTGTTGTTGTGGAGTTTTAGGAGTTCTCTATATATTCTGCATATCAATCCCTTATCGGGCCGGGCGCGGTGGCTCACGCCTGTAATCCTAGCACTCTGGGAGGCCGAGGCGGGTGGATCGCTCAAGGTCAGGAGTTCGAGACCAGCCTGAGCAAGAGTGAGACCCC